>WBMV01009147.1:1115564-1146484 GCA_013396655.1 Campylorhamphus procurvoides | reverse complement strand
GTGTGTGTGTGTGTGAGAGAGAGAGAAAATATCAGTAAAGTGTAGGAGAGCTGGAGAAAGCAGAAAAGCTTCCCTTCTACGTGGCAGCATGCTCATTTTGTAACTATACTTAATTATCATATCTAAAGGGCCTACCCAATCTAAGATATGTCCATGCCCAGAACTTCCCTTGGTTCCGCCTCATGGCACGCCTCTCCTAGAATTGAGTTGGAGGTCTTAAGACCCCTTTGCCTTATTGGAGCTTCTCCAAGGTTGCTGGGCTTTGCTTTCTTGTTTTGACTAACATGGTATCTAGCTGCCTTAGCTCTGGTACATGTTTTCCTTGCACAGTGTTCCAGCTATTATCTGACCCTGAAGGCAGCTAACACAAGGTTAGAGGTTGTTAGCTATGCTATATGGGAGAAGTATACCTAGAAGTATAAAAATCTACAAATTCATGAAAACCCTAAGGCAACAACATGCATATGTTTATCAATTTTAAATTTATTATGTAACAACAATTTAATTGCAGAATGCAATTCTGTTTTGAAATAGTGGCAAATCCGGAATTTCTTTGGAATATGTATATTCTTTGTATGATTTGTAGAACTTCTAAAATAATTCTAGGAAGAGTTAGCGGTGAATGGACTCCTGGAATTCAGTACTAATCATGAAGTTAGGAAAAATTACTTGCCTGAGACCTGTAACTAGAGATAGCCTATTTGTACCACCCGTTTGTCAGAAGGGGCTTGCACAGTACAGTTCCCTCATAGTATGATATGCATTTAGAAGCCTGAGGGTTTTTTTTACTTTGGAAAAAGAATGTGGGAAGGATATTCTGTTTCAATAGGTCTATTACTTGTTTGTACTCAGGACCTTACCTGCTCACTTGAACAAAAAACTAATTTATAGTTTGCTTCTGATTCCTACACTTAAAAGGGTGTGAATTGAATTCTAGTTTACCTTAAACATCACCAGAATAACTCTGCAAATAATGCCCATTATTTCTGAGTAAAAACAATGGGATTGTGTACTTAGGGCTTTTGCTCCATCTAGTTCAAATTTCATTACTATCATAAGGCTTTTCACCATTTTCTTGTGCAATTGATTTACTATGTCTTTACCATAAAAAATTACAGAATCTTCTTTCCACTTCTGACATTTTGGGCAGAGAATATTCACCTGCTCTAAAACTGTGAATTCATCCTTTGCACCTGTATTTGAGAGATTTAATGCCTGCAAGCTGGAAAGCCAATATTAGCTTGGTTACTGTGGTAACAGACTCATTTTCAGCAGCCTGTAATGAATGCTGCAAGAAGCAGAGATGCTATTCTTGAATGTTATTTATGTAAATGTGTTTTAAACACCTTTCTCCCATATCGTATCTCCTGCTAATAAGCTCCAAGTATGAAGGTACTCGTATTTGAGGTTTTCTCATAAAGTTCAAGTTTCAGTGTGATGGTCCATTTGGGTATAGTTAAAGTAAACTCAGATGCTTTTGCAGAACTCTGGCCTATCACCTCAGTTAATACTGTACTGAAAGCTTACCCTCAGAACAGGCTGCCTCACTGAAACTCTGGTCTGCTTCGCTGTTTTACGATAACTTGTACTTTAAAAGACCTTATGAACTCTTCGTTTGTACTCATATTTTTTGAGAGACAGAAGGGAAGAAGCCTGCTCATTGATGCCTTTGAAATTAGGTATATATCTCAATTTAATAATTATATTGTTGGAGATGGGAACATTGTTCCCTGGATTTCTGGTAAAGTAATAACAACTCTTTAAATCACACCACAAAAAAACCCAAACAAACAATAGAAACCCCAAAAACAAAACAAAAAAAACCCCACAACATTTAAATGATTTATAAATAATTTATAAATCTGCCGTACCTTTATGGGATGTTTTGGTTTTCACTCTTGGAGCTTGGCTCTATTTGGAATGAAGTTTTCACAAATACATTATTTCTGCACATTTATCCATTATGCAAATGTAGTATACCAAAGCTTGCTCGCCTGATCTTCATTGTTCTGCCCCTCGCCCCGTCTGTTTTTGTTCCATTACCCTGTCTCCTTCTGTTCCACTAAGGGGAAATGGTCTTACTATTTGCCTCTCCTCCTTGTATGAGATCACTGGAACTTTTAAAAGTTTATTTATGCCAAAACCTAGAAACAAAATTCTCTAGGCATAATCTCTTTGAAACAAGAACCAAATATGTTAGTAACAAGAGGCAAAATTAGTACAGAACTTAACCACTGGTGAAAAAAAAAATCATAATATTTGCTGACCACTAAGTCGTTCTTACTCAATGATTTTAACTACAGAACAGCTGAATAAGGCAAATAAAATCAGCGTAATTGTCAGTGTCATAGTTACTGTATAGGAGCAATCCTTAAGGGGATTTATACATACATGACAGAAAGTTAATGATGAAAGCATGATGAAGGAATGAAATACAGATGCTGCATTAAACTAGTTCTTTGCTCAGAAAAACTTCTGAGGATGTTCACTAACCTGAGACCAGTAGCTTCCCCTTGAACTCAGAATGACACAAGACTGCACCTCAGAGGAAGGAGGATTGGGCTAATACAGTAGTTCACCACAATTGCTCAAATAAATTAAATAACAAACCTACCTGCAGTGCTAGTAGCACCACTATGTTTTCACTGCCTGCTGTGAAAAGTTCTTTCTATAACTTGGAATGATGTCCCTACCATTGAAATATTTGTCCCTAGTATAATTACATTGTCTCCTCTGCACCTGAAAACAAGCTATGAGAATGTATATAAAAAAGATATATATGAATTTGAGCACAGTGGTCTCCAGGGTCACGCCCAGCCCACCTTCTTTCTTTCACAATGCAATACTTTTCCTGGAGTTTGTAAGTACTGTAGGTGGGAGGGATCAAAGCACCAATGGCTGTACCATAGTATTTCTTATCACCACTGTATGATACTACCTAAAATCAGTTTTTCTATTGAGTACAGGGATGTTTTTGTCTCACTCTCTTGCTTCTCTCTTGGAAACATCTTGTAACCTTTCTTCCCTCTTTCTGCTTCACTTAAGAGTTAATAATATGTTATTAATTTTAGCAGAAACATGCAGGTGATTTAAACAATTGGTTTCTTATTCTGCAACCATTGCTTATATTTTAAAATGCTGCTAAGTGTTTATTAGAATCAAGGATCAGAGGTCTTATTGTGTAACAGCAGCTCACTACCTGTCCTCTGAAAGTCACATTTTAAATTTGTTAGCTGAAAGGCAGATATACCTACTAAATAGTCTTTTTCTTAGATAGTAGGACTTTTAGCTAATCCTATAGTAACAATTTGTCAAAAATTCCTCAGCTACTTTTATGTTATGCTGCAATGTGTGCAGATTATAAATGCTAAACTGGTGTGATGTTCAGTTTTCTTCCAGAAGGTGATGCTTTCTGGGGACAAGCATGTAAGTTCAGCGATTTGGCACGGCTGGCACTGCAGCATACAGAGTTTGCCAAAGGGAGGATGATCTATGGTAGCTCCTGTGTCCCTCCAGTAGTGCTCTTACACATGCTCTGCAAAATGTCATTGTCTACTGGCTCAAACAACTTCTAAAATTCATAAGACAGTATGTGGTGGTCTGTTTCTCTGTTTACAGAAGAGGAATATGGGTATCAGCCTTAGAGGACCAGCACTGTGATAAATTTCTGGTGAGGGGCTAATTTCTCCAGTGGGACTGTTCAGGACTAAATCTGCTCACAGACATTGGCACAAAGTAGACTGTGACAGAGCAAGTTTTGCTCCTCTGCTTGTGCTTCTTCACTGGCCAAGAGGGGCCAAGTTCTGCATGGCAGGAGACACCAGGAGCTATAGCATCTGTCTTTCTGCCATTCCATTTTGGTTTTGTCTTGCTGATGATGCTGTTGTCCTACACAGATTACACAGACAGTGTAAAGCTGTGATTGAATCATGGGAGGTTGTTTCCCATGCCCAGAACTGGAGAGGTTGGAGCAACCAGGCTCCAGGAGGGTTGTATTGCTGCTTCTTTATTGAGGTTGGGTTTTGTTTACATTCAACATTTTTAATTTTGCTAGGAGACAGAACACAGTCTAATCTTGTTCTGTTGCTTCCATCACCTTGTCAGATTTTATATAAAAAGCTAAAAACCTGCATTTGACATGTGATTCCCCCGACAAGCTATCTAAAAGCACACTGTTGCTACTATCAGAGTGGAATAGATGGGGAAGTTCATGCTGCAAATTATGCTGTTCTATTCAAAACAGAGATTTCAATCAGGATGTGAAGGGAATAGGGAGTTATTTTAATATTCTGAAATATTTTAAATTTGTAACAATCTTTAAAATGTTGTGCTTTAGGGAGTACAAATATCTGGGGAGGGATAATAAAAATGTTGGTGGTAAATGTGTTTGAATGTTATAAATTTGAGTACAGTTTTCTGAGTAATTATTGGAGGTTACCGTGCGATTAATGTGATCTTGATGTGAAATTGGGATAGGGGAAAGCAAATGATGATGCTTCTCCTTACCTGTGTCCATTAATGGAATATTTATTTATTCCTATTAGGAGGCTATTCTATTTCCCTCCTGCCATGCATAAGAAAGTGCTTCAGAGAACAATTAAAAGCATTTTACTTCCCTTCATGTGTTGTTTTGCAATAAATTAACTATTTTTTTCAATACCTGTGTCAGTGAACTATTTTAAGTTCAAAGTCGAAGAACAGTCAAAGCATTACAGCTTCTTTTCTTTGAGAAGAAAATGAGAGAAGAGGTTTTTAATTTTAATAAATTAAAAATAGATTGTGCTTGTTTTCCCATTTCAAATCCCTGAGTCAGTGCTGGGAATGAAATTATTTGATAGTCCTGGTAGTGCTGTGGTTTCTATTGAGTAATAGAAAAACTGATAGTTTTGCAGTAGTTTCTTTGGATCATTGATAGCAAGAGGGCGTGGAGTCTGATATTTTCATGTTTGTTTGTTTATTTGCTGTTTTGTTTTTTCTTGTTTATTTTTAACTAGTATTGATAGAATCTTCTCAGCACTGAAATCCGTTTTTGCCACTGCTCGGAGCATCAGTTTGACCCCAGCCAGAATTGGCCTATAAAAGTCTGTGTCTCTTACAGTCATGTCTCCAATTGCATACTGCAAATACACATCCATATAGATCTCTTTCTACTTTAGTGTGTTTCATTGACATGATTTTCTCCTAAGCACCCTTGCTTTAAGAAAGTGGTCTTGGCTGACCACTGGTCACCATTCCTACCAAAAAGAAGCCCCAACAGCAAATCCTGCTGGACTACCTAGCTAGTAGTAATTTGTGGAGCACTGTATCACAAAAACCAATTATAGAGTTTCACTGCAAGATTATGTGGCACTAAGGCATGCTCACAGCTTCTAGACAGAGACTGAGGAGTAGGGGGAGTAGCCAGAGTTACTAATGACATATGACATATGTTACTAATGACATATTGCAAAACCAGCACAATGTGAAAGCTACAATTATTTCTGTGCACTGGTAAGAAATCAACATGAGCATCTGCTCCCTACAGGGTTCAGGACCCTCTGTCTCCACTGGCATATCTCTGTGTGCTCTGTTGTCCTGACATCCAAGGGTCACATGAAACTTCCACTAAAGGACACCAAAGTATTTCACTGTCCCAACAGAATGAATTGTGCAAGCAGCAGTTTTCTCATGAAACCTTATTGTGTTACAAAAGCCAGTGGACATTACTAATACTAGCCCGCTGCAAGTTTGCAGTAGCACCTGTAATATTTAAATTCGGATATTACTTGATGTCAAATTTTTAAGGCAATGAAAAAAGTAGCCAGCTTTCAATATTACCAATGTATTGGATTTTTGTGTTTTCCTCATTAAGAATTCCATGACAGTGACACAGAGCAGTTGTGTATTTTATTGAAAAAACTGAGAGTGCATATTTGTAAGCAATGAGATAAATGTGTGTCAGCAGTAAAGTCTCCGTTGCAAAAAATGACCATTAAAAAAAAATAGAAATTGTATTTTTTTTATGGTGAAGCCTTTTTATTGGCCCCAATTCTAGATTTTCTGATGATAAAGCAACATTTCTAACCCCCTACTTAATGGCAGGATGTACTTAGAAGAAAAAGGTAATTTAATATTAATACATTTTTTAATGAGCTGTATGCCATAGGGAAATTGAGCCTAGAAATGTGAATGGTTGATAAAAGACTGTTGTATTTTCTCTACCAACGGAGGAAAATGAAATATGTATGTAAAAGACATAAAAACGGGACTGGTTTAAAAATAGGGTTATTTTTGCTTCCTCCCTCTGCTGTTTATTTTATTTTAGGATGTGTTCCACAGTTTGCACCCTCACCTTCTGGAATTTGTACATCTCTTAAAAGCAAATTGTTGTAAAGCATATTTAGTGTTTCGTGTATTAATACGAAGCTACATTAATCACTGAAATTTCTGCTAGGATGCAGTAAGTGATTTAAAGGAATACTAACTCAAAATCTGCTCATTTTAAACCAACGTATTTCAAGCACCTCATGGTATAGCATTTTGACCAGGTTTCAATATCTTAGTTGCTTTATGGGGGTGTTTTTGTTCACTGTCTTGTGTTCTAAGAGAACAGAAACATCTGTGTCTGGCCAAACAGGGAGAACTGCAAGGCACTCCATAATGCAGACCTTCCTCAAAAGCTCATTTCAGCTTGTTTGTGTCCTTCCAGGACCAGTTTTGGTTCAGCATACTGGCCAAAAGGAGGTACAAATGGCAGTGCACATCTCATGCTTTTGTAGCGTCATTTGTATTCTTTGTCACACCTTGTTTTGTATTTGATTATTTCTATTGAGCTGACTTGAGCTGTATTGCTAAAAGCAATGCTGACTTTTGCTATTCTAAAGCAAATACTTCTTGTGAACAGGTTCCTGCTGGACCTTAAAATATACTGGCATATGATCAGCTCAAGGACACTTACTGCTGGCACACTGTGGGAGCATGATTATCCATGTGTGCTCTGCATGCTTGCTGGTCCAGACTTGTGCTGAGAGCAGGAGGGAAAGGAAAGGCAGGCTGAGGTCCTCTCTGCTTCCCCACTGACACATGTCAGACCCGGGCTCATGCCATGTAGCACAGAAATAGGTTCCTCTCCGACCAGAGCTGTGCTGGTTTTTTTTTCCTAGAGAGTATACTGGGAATTTGCTGCTTGGGATTGATTGTGGTCATCTAAAGGCAAGTATGTAGACAGTAATATGTAGGATGTTAAAATTAATCTACTTGTTCAAACCAAAGGTTCTTCTAACTCTGCTTGCCATCACTCAATAACAGGTATTTGGAGAACAATAAGAACAAGGTGGGCAGGTGGAGATTTTTTCACAGAAAGTAGTTTTCCAGTGACAGGCAGTTTAAGATCTTCCTGAGTCAGAGGCAGTATATTTTTATTTAATTTGATTTGACTCAGAAATTTTGCCCGAGAACTGGTCAAAACAACTTTCAAGAGTGCTTATGTCTTGATTCATTTACAGTATTCAGTGACAAAGAGCTTGACCACTGAATTTTGTTTCTTTCATATCTGCTGACTCCCAGTGTCACTAGGTGTCACAGTTCTCATGCAATCACTTTCTTTATATGTTCTCCATGGCACTTCTGAGTTTACAGAAAACTTTTATGATCCCCAGCCACAGCAGTTTGGATCTCAATGCTGGTCCTACTTCACATAACACTTCTAAGTAAAACTTAATTAAAATGCTGAATTTTTTCTAGTGTTTTCCAATATTTTTCAACAGAATCTATTCTGAACTTCCACCTAAAATCCAAAATGTCTTATGGGAATGAAAGCAACCCATGCCTGAGCTCGGGGATTTTTTTTCTTTTCCTGTATCAACTGTTTGAATCTGAATCTGAACAATGATTTTCTGAATTTTCTTTAAAAGAAAAAACACAAACACAATNAAAAAAAGAGGAAAACTGGTTATCCATTCTAAGAAAATCTTCTTAAATTTCATTTTCCCTCCATATGGCCTTGACTTTTAGCCATTAGGAAACATTAGAAGATTACTTTTATGAGTGTACACATATGAATGAGTGTGCATGTATAATAATACTTCTTTTTCAGCAGTTGCTATGGAAAGCAGTAAAATGTTGTGAATCATACTTTGACTTTTGTTGAGTAATGTCATTCTATTTATTTTATAGTAGTTTTAATTACAAGTATTTGTGGAAAATTAAAATGTTAAGAAGTGGGATGCATGTTTAAGTGAATATACTTTAAAGATGATGTACGGCACTTTTAATGTCACTCGATAAAAGAAAAGATATCGTAGTATCATGGAACAGCAGGGCGGAAGGGACTTTATGGATCACCTGGTCCAAATTTCTTGGTGAAAGCACAGTCTAGACAAGGTGGCCCAGCATTCTGGGCTGGAAAATCTTGAAAGTGTTCAATGCTGGGGAATCCACCACTTCCATGGGGAGTTTATTCCAATGTCTGATTTTTCTCAGTTTTACTCTTGTGTCCAGTTGGATTCTTCCCAGGGGTAACTTGTTCCCATTCCCTCATAACTTTTCCATGTGACTCCTTGTAAAAAAGGGAGTCTCCATCTTCCTTCTAAACATCCTTTTACTGGAACACAGTAACAAGGTCTCCCCTAAGTGATCCTTTCTTCAGGCTGGACAAACCCAGCCTTTGCTCATATGGCAGGCTTCCTAGTCCACTGATCATCTGATACAAAATCTTTTGTAGTATAATTGGTGTATAGGAAGAATTGGGAGTGGTGATTTTCCTGTCTGTAGGACATATCAGAATTTATATACATTCTGTTCTGCAGCAGAACTGAATGATTGGAAATGAGCTAACGGGCACGTGCATATGTCACAGAAGAGCTAGTCATCCAGTTAAGACATAACTGCATTTTGTTTGCCATTTTACTATATTTAGTCATTGGACCAGGCAAAGCCTGATAATCAAAATTCACTGGAGTATGGACACCAAGGTTAAAAAGTACCTCCTGTTAAGTTTTGCAGCAAGGGGATCTTACATGAGGTCTCCATATACCGAGTGTTGCACTTGCTGGAGATGTTATTTAAATATTGCTTCTCTATGCTGCCTTTTTGCTCCTTTTTCTTCTTTTCTCTTCCCACTTAAAAAAAAAAAATCCATTCTTGTGAAAAGTAAAAAAATGTGTTCCTGCCAAATGTTTGGATCCAGCATGTGATTATTTTGATGCCTTTTCACATCTGCTCCATATCTGTCTCTTCTTTTTTTTCTTAGTTTATTTTAAAGAAAACAGTATCACCCTGCACTGCATGAAGGATTTGCTGACAAACTGCTTTTAGACCATTAAGTAAAATATGCAGGTAGTGTGAGAAAGCTCCTGATTTCAATTCAGGTCTCTGTACAGAAACTAAAATAGTTTTAAAAAATAATAAAGCATGATCATGGCAGACTAGTATTTTGCAAGTCAGTTTATGATAATTAAACATTTAAGTCTTCATCAATTATTTTTTTTAGACTCTGTCAACTCCGTTTAATGATCTTCACATCAAATCTGATACATATAACCTTTATAAAAATGACAAAATAAAGCCAGAATCTGACATAGCCATTTTCATAGCTATGCACTTTTTCTTTATTGAAGTTGTTTCATGAAAACCTTAACATTTGTAGCTGGAATAAAACACAAGAACTCTTCAAAGAAGGTCATACTCATTTTGGTCTGTTAATTCTTTTTTACTCAGGTCTATTGTAACAAATTTAGGGAGTAATTGGGTGTTATCCAAATAGGAAATTTAAGTTGTCCCAACGCTTGTGAGAGAGAAGCTAGGATAATGAAAGGTGAACATGCATTTGAATAAAACACGAAATACCCGGCAGTATTAAATGTGATTCAGCATCTGAACTACAGAATACTTAATTTCCTCTAAAGAATAGACTAAATCCAAGTCGTGAAAAATGTTAGTCTTTGTCTTACCCCCTACTTAGGTAATAACTGTTCTTCATTACTAGAAACATAAGAGACCATGACATACAGTTTTCATACTAAGCTTGTTTTCTCACGTTAGTCTTTTTTGCATTTTCTTCAGTGTCCTTTTCCAAGTTTTACTTGCATGAAACAAAGGGATAGCAACCAAAAAAAAGTTTTCTCCATTATTTACCACCTGTCTGTGGTCTAAATGTATTTTTCTTCATCTGAATTGTCTCCATAAAGCTGCAGGCGTCTTGTCCCACCCATCCCAAACCTATCAAGGGTCCTAAAAATGACACAAAATATATAAGGAATGGCAAATAAACAGACTGGAAGTCTAAGCCTTATGCCTTCTAATATCATGTCCTTCATGATGTTCTTCACATTTCTCTTGCTTCAGACAGTTCTCCCCTATCTGATTTATTTTTCCCTTCTTAGCAGAAGTTAAAACTTTTTGCAATAATTAGTGATGCTTGGTTTAAAGTCTTCAGATATGATATATCTCAGTGGTCTAAAAGCAATTGCATTTCTTGTCTTAGTATAGCACACTATTATTTTAATTTCTTGTTTCAGCACAAGCTGAAGTGAAAAAAAGATTAAAATTAAATTAAAAGAGTGAAATATTGTGGAAATAAACAACTGTGATGTTCCAAATATACCTTGAAAATTTGAAAAATTAAGCAGATACAATTACTTGCATCCAAGCTAATCCAATGATGCATAAGCTATATTAAGAGAATTTGTATTAATTAATTTTAGATTAACAGAATTTGTATTAATTAGTTTCTGTATAGGAAGAAAACAGAAGATTACACAAAATAAATTCCAGTGTATTCCATTTTGCCTTTGTATGTCTCAGTTTTTCTTTTTTTTTCTTATATATTTTTAAAGGCCTTTGTTTTATGTGGAGCGTCTAACCAATAATTTTGGTTTATATTTTTAAATGATTCAACATTATGTATTGCCTAATAACCTGAAAATAGCTGATCTTACAATTTACTGAATTTTATGAATGTATGGTGAGGTCCTTGTTTTTATTTCCAAATTCAATTTCTTCAACTGTCAGTAAATAAAAAGAAGTATTGGTGAGGTTTATTTCTTTTTTTTTAACAGCCCTGTTATGTATAGATGAGAATTGTTTCAGCTTTATGGTAATATCAAGTTCCAGGTTATTGAATCTTCCTCTGAGCTGTGTTGTGTGTTGTAACATTTTGTAAATGTAACGAAAAAGGTGCAACCATTCTCTGCCTTAGGGCATTTTGTGGGTTTGTTACTTTACTAGTGCATTTAAGCAAAACGAAAAACAAAAAAAACCCCAGAATAGCTTGTTGGGCAACTTCTCTAGTTTTACTTATGCTTCTTGTTCAACATTATGTAGAAGAATTTAAAACTTTGGTTGCAGTGATAACACTATATGCCACCACTGGAGCAAATTCAAATGAGTGTGACAGAGTGTGGAAAACAACAAAAAGATAGTGAAACATCATAGAGGAGATGGAGTGTGGGTACTTTGCTTCATTGTTTTGGTGGGTGGCTTTCCTCAGCACACACCTCACCTGAATCATAATGGTTCAGTGGAGATGAGGCAATGAAGAAAGCTGTAAGCATGTTCAAAGGAATATGATTCTAAGTTTATCATTCACATTCTTTCAGGGCTTCTTCATGGGAAAAAGTGTGAAAACATTGGGTATTGCAAAAAATTGTTCTTATGAGCCAACAGCTGACAGAAAAGTTTGCAATTTCCAAAGGCACATCCAGAAACTAGCTGAAAATTATTACTTTTTTTATGTTTAAATTCTGAGTTCCTCTATATTATGTATATGCCATTCAACCAGTTAAACAAAGGTACAGGTTCGGATTACAAGTTCACAGTGCTTTCACTCTAACAAAGTATCTGAAACTTGGCTGGTTGGTTTGTTCTTTTGTGCAAATGCTTCTCTTCAATAGTGTTCTTTGCTTTGTCCATTTAATCTCAGAGAATTAATATCAAAGATTTTTTCCAGAAATCTGAGACTTGTACAGCTATAAGCATATGAGTTCACAGAATCATAGAACGGTTTGGGCTTGAAGGGACCTTAAAGATCATCTAGTTCTAATCTCTCTACAACAGGTAGGGACACTGTTCACTAGACCAGGTTGCTCAAACTTAATTAAAAAACCCCCAGAACATTGGAGCCTAACCTTCTCAAATGTTTTAAGTTTCTAATAATTCTGTAGGTATATACCTATATAAATATATGGATATATATTTAAATAAGTATTTATTTGCAATTTATAGATATATGGATATATATTTATATATTGCAAATAAATAATTACTGGTTTCTAAGTGGTCAAGGCATTTTTTCAGGGTCCACCTGGCTGTTATAGTTACATTTTGCTAAACCTCAACAAGTCTCTGCCGAACTTCTCAAAAGACAAGGGATTTAACCAGGATGTCTCCCTTTGTAGTACCTTCTCCACTGTGCCAATTGTCTGCTGCATCCATCCAACCTTGTGAAAAGATTTTACAGGTCTGAAAAAACTTAGGAATAAATTAATATTTATTTGAATTCCTTTTTCTTCTCACTTTGCACAAAAGCATTTGGGGCACAATATAAGATCAGTTAGGGGTTAGAGGCATTTTTAGTTCAAACATCCATATACATTGTTGAGAGCATGGGCTTCCAGAACAGCATGAATTTTTCAGCAGTAAAAAGGCCATTTTATTTTGAATGCCTGAAGTGCATAAAGGACAATGTGCTTTCCCTTGCATGCACACTCAGACCAGCCAGAAAAAAATCTTTTTTCTTAATTATTTTTTTTAATTGCAAAATACTCATTTGTAATAACATAAGTTTCTTTTTTAAAGAGACAAAAACGTATGAAGCTTTATAAAACATAGGAACAACCTGATTTTGAGGACTGTTCCATGATGGTATTTATAAATATTTATATTTTATGACACATAAAATGTTTTTAAATACTTATAGAAACGAAAAACAGTATTATATTAACACAAGGTCAAAAACCCCAAAACCAAAACCAAAACCAAAATGGTTTCTTTTTTATTTTTCCTAATTATGTGCTTTCTGGGATTTTTGCCCTTTACCATTCTTTTGTACCATTTCATTTTTTCCTTTCTTCATTTCTTTAGAGCTAAAAATATTTTTTTTCAGATTCAATTGAGTAGAATTGTTTTATATTCACCACTGTATTTTCAAGAATGTAGTCTGACTTTATTCCAAAGATTCATGGGCAAAGTACTTTTTGTGGCTTCTCACAGTAACTGCATGACTGTATGACCTATAGGAGATTGGCCTCTCTGATTTTTCTTTTCCCTCTGCTTATGTCATGTATTATTGTATATAAATGAGTAGCTGCAAGCTTGAATTACCATAATTTTTCTTCATTCAGCACTATATACATTTAAACAAACTGTTTAACTGCATAATCTTTCAATTACATGAAGGAAAACAGTGTCACACACATTTTTTAACAACCTTTTATAGTTTTTCTGGAAATATTCAATCATTTCTATTTAATAACTTGTTCTGACGTTGTTCTAAAGTTTTATTAACTGAAATTAATCATCTTGAATATGTAAAGCATCATCCTAGTTTTTGCTCTGGGGTTGAAGTAGATACATCAAATCTATACCTTGTAATCTTGTGTTGCATATGCAGCAAGGCAGTAAATAACTTAGATTAGTGCATAAAAAGGTTTGCATGTTTGCATATATAAATTTGGCTTGGGAAATGGCTTGTGGTTTTTCACCATCATAATGTACAAGTCTTCTGTTACTTACATGTGGTCTTCTTTTCCCTGTTTCCTGGGCAAAGACACCAAGTGAGGGGACATACGAAGCTGGGCAGATGCAGTCAAAGAGGAAGTTGAAGAGCACAGAATGCCCTCCACACTTTGTGCAGCCTGCTGTCATTTCTGTTCTCTTGAATTTATCATTGGCACTTTCCTGTCCAGAGATAAGAGTGATTTATTCCAAAGTCTGTTATCAATGGGGCTTTTATTTTTGTGTTTCCAAGTTTATCTGATATCAGTAACCGTATCTCTACTTATCAGGGGCAAAAACATCAGTTAATGTGAAAATGTAAGCATCACCCTGGCAGTGATGAATTTATGATACTGCTTACAATGCTCTCCTGAATAATATTACAAAACCCCACATAAATGGTATATAAATGACACAGTTACTGTGGGAGGCAAACAGTGATTTGCTGCTCTGAGTGATGGTGCTTTCACTCATTGTGGGGAGTAGCTGGATGGTGTTGCAGTGCTGGAATGCATTTAAAATGTTTCAGATTTTCATGCTAAGAGGAATAATAATACTGAGTCACAAAACTGAAGGTGGGGATACTTAGAAATACAACTAAAATTGCACATAGGAATTGCTGATATTATCTGGGCATTGAGACTTCTGTTTAAAATATGGTATGTATTGCTTTCTCCATAGACATTGCACTTAATATGTATTTCTGGACAGATGGTTGGAATAAATAATGGTTGCAGTTCCAGGGAACTTGTTATACTTACCAAAGGTGCTCACATGAAAACACTATTTACAGAGTATAATTAATCTCCTGCCTTTTCAGGTTCCTGCTGCATACAAGTAACTGGAACAAATAGAACTATTATAATTTCCTTCCTGCACTTTCTTCTCTCTCATTCATCTTAAAAAATTTATGACAACGTTCACTTTTTTTATGTTTCCTATATTATTTGCAAAATTCTAGTTTTATGTTGACTTTGCTCAAATTGTGAAGAATCATTTTATTTGGACATAGTTGTCAGGAATTTGAGAATACAATGACTGAAAGCCTTGAGCAGAGTTTTACCCTCATATCATTGCAGGCAGCATAACTATCCCTTTTTAAATTGTTCCATGTCAGAAATTGATATTTTTTCTTCTTTATCACTATTCTTATGAGTAAGATACTCTAGTATCTAATCTGATTTTTAGAAGGTTGGGCTTTTTCTTCCATAATTCATTTTCTCCTCCATATTTTGCATTCATATGTTCTTCAGCCAATTCTGTTATAATTTTATGCTGAAGGGAAGTTTAAAACATCAAATACTTTTGAAATGTCAAATTTTTTCACAAAATCAAATCCTTGTTTACTGAAAAAGTAACTAAACTTTTCATGAATTTTAATTTTAAAATAAAGCCTCGAATTATTTTTATTTTGTTTCCCACCTGAAGGGTCCAATTCCTGGTGCAACACAGAGTTACAGCCCAAAACAGGGAGCATGTTTGCTGTCTCTGTGATTATATCTATCTTAAATATTTTCCTTGAACATGAATGTCCTCTGTGAAGTCTTTTGTTGGGCCAAAGATGTCAAGTTGACAAGTCTTCAGATTTGTCTTTCCGGCTCTGGTTTCTAGGAGAGATTTAAAGACTGATAAAACCCACATCTGTGGGAGGGGAGAAAGGGGAATAAGGAATAAGAAATAAGCTGATGAGCTTAAACAAGAAGATGGAAAAGCTATAAAATGGTGCAAGGATTAAAACAAAGGGTTGATGAAGAAAGGAAAAAGGACAACAGTCATGCTCTCTCCCCATCACAAAAATTCCAGTGAAAACTGGGTAAAGAACTTGAATACATAATTTAACTTGTACCATAAGTCAACAATGAACAAATACTTGATGACAGAGTTACTATTCCTGCATCTCTGTTAATTCTCTGTCACTATAGAGGTTGAAAATCCTGATAGTGATGTGCATAAAAGCTGTGGCCAGGACCCCAGATTTATACTGATGGGTCTGATTTCTGTTGTCCTAGTGCCTCTTGCTGTTTCTTTGCCTGACCATAAGTAGTGTCAGAGCACAGTGCAGGGTAAGCTAAAACCATCTGACAACTGCTGGTCTATCAAGAAAATGTAGGAGACATGGGCAAAGAATCACTGAAGGTCTGGAGGGTGAAGGAGAACTCAGATGCTTTTTGCTGTGAAGGTCATACTTAGACTGTGATATCCCCAACTGCAAGGCAGGAGGTTCACACTGGATTTTGGAGGCAAAGTTTTAAAAGAATTTAAAGGGATGCAGAATTGACCCTCATTACTAGTGATTAATGATTTTGTACCATGGAAGATGTTCAGGAGTGCTGCTTGTTGTGGCTACTACACAGAAATGTATCTGACTTGTTGTACCCCTTGAACTCTTACCTCCTCCTAATTTCAGACATGATAACTATGTCTTTTCCCCCAAACAACTTTGGATGGTGGACAAGATGAATTTGACCAGTAGTATGTCTTTACAGCATATAAAATAAATGTTCTTAAGAAAATAAAATTTTTAATTTCTTCTATTTTATAGTGGTTGCTATTTTTTATGAGTGGAGATAGCATAAGTGTAGACATAACTTGTTTATTTATCATATGTTTTGACCAAAATGAATAACTAAATATTTCTGTTTCCTTTCTTCTGATAATAGTTAATAATATCACCTGGGTAACTCTCACTCTGTAGTAAATTTATTCCCTCTATACTAAAATTATACATCTTTTGAAGCTTCATTAAACACCTTGTATTTTTGCTTCATATAGAAAGAAGTACTCTTTATACCTCAACCAATGGGAAGAATTTTACAGATAATAAATTCTCTTGGGTTTTGTTTACTTGAGATTTTTTCGAAATGGGATTGAGAGTTTCTCTACATGAAAATATAAACAGGTATTACTTCCAGTCTTCACTGGGGTAGATTTTGTTAAAAAAAGACCAAGTAAGAAAGAGAGCAGTTATGAAAGCTGAAGGTGTATGTACAGAAGAAAACCTTTTGTGAAAACTCCTTGCCATTGAACTGTAAACTATGCTTAGCATAGTGAGAAACACAACCAATAGTCAAATTCTTCAAAATGAGCAAGTTCCTCTGATTTAATTTAAAAAAAAAATTGTCTGACAAGCTGCTGAAGTCCTCCTGGTTTCAGAAATCCCATATAAGAGGCTTTATGAGGCTGAAGGAATTGTATTCACATTCTTCAAGTGACTTAACATGTGGTAGTTTCACAGGGGGCTGAGTTTGTCCCATGTGAGGACACTGTGTCCAGAAGGTTCAATGCTCTTGCACATACAGTCTCCTTGAAGTGTGGCAGCATCATCCCTCTATGTCAATAACAGCTGATTTCCTCTTCCTTCAATTCAGGAACAGCTTATTTGTCACACCTCCTGCTGCCAGCTAAGAGGGACATTTTCTCTGTGAAGTGGAAGAACTTATCACTTTTCTATTTTTTTTTGTAAACCTGTTTAATATCATCAAAGAATTTTCTAGCAGTATGAGAAAATTTCAGTAAGATTTGGAAACCCTAATTCCATGTAGAACTTAATGAAAAAATATTAACTGGGTAGAATTTGGAAGCTTTCTGTTAACCAGGGCCAAAGACAGTAGTTTACAAGAGAATAATTTAACTATATTTTACACTGCATTATTAAAAGTGCTTAAATCAAGGGAATGTGCTGAAGCTGTGACTTGTTGTGCAAGCTATTGATTAAGTTGAAATAGTGGTTGGAAAAAAACCCCTAGTTCATTTATCATCTTAAATTTGCTGTTGAATATGATAATTAAATCCCTAAAATCTACATGCAGTATTTTCAAAATTGTCTGGTCTGATGCCTTTTGATTTTCTTAATAGTTATGTGCTAACTGTGATGATAGATACTGAATATCCACCCAGGATTTGTATTGTGAACATTCAGCAATCTGTATCTTACTATAACTCCTTGCATATGTGTATGTACAGAAGAGGTTCCTGTGAAACAGCAGGGGGTGGTAGTGGTGGAGAGATTTAGAACGTAAGATTTAGCTAAAATTCTCAGCTGTACTTCAGTGATAATATTACTCTTCTCCTAAGTTGAAGTGTTGCATTGAGTGTGTCTTCATGTTACAGAAATAAGTTCCTAGTTCTTATGGATATCTATGTAAATGATTGATTACAATCAGATCTCTCAAGAGAAGTGTTCATTTGTATTTATTGGCACAGTATTTTCTTTTTTTGTGCTTATAATCACCTATCAAGTGGGAGATATTTGACTTATGATTTTTTAGCTACAATATTCAAGTTCATGTGACTAAGATGCTGATGTTATTAAATCAGGCACTTTCCTTTTCAGATGGCGTGTTTTGGGTTTTTTTTTTCCAAGTAACTTTACATCTTTTGAGTTGCAAATGGAAAAATAGAACAAGTGATGTTATTTTCTAAACCAGCTAAGACTCTCAGAGGCTTCTTTAAACTGAACTCCAACAACTCATGTTATCCTGAGAAGTGCTAAGAGCCCTACAGATATTGCAGGGAGCCCTTCAGTTTGCAGGACCAGCTCCTTGAACTACAAAATGCATATCCTCTTCCAGTCAGTACCCAGAGCTGCTTCATCTGAACTGCTTTGTTCAGGGGTTAATTTTCCTGACTGGAGATCGCATAATGCTAGATTAAATCCAACTCTGAGTCCTTTGCAGGGTCAGAATATTCCATAATGTTCTTCAGAAATCTGCACACTGGAGCAGAATAATGGATTTTTTTCCCCTGACCAGTTGAGTATCGATCACCTGCAGAAATTTGAAGGAGGCTGTGAACAGTGTAGCCTAGGATTTCCCTGGCTGTCAACTGTCAGAGACATCCAGAAACTCATACTGAGCAGTGACAGGTCCCATTTCCTACACTGCTACACATCATCTGGCTGTTTGTTCATGTTCCCTGGTATATAAACAATGTTCATATGTGAGAAGTACGAGGGAAAGCACACACTGCACGCACACAAGGGTGCCAAATTGTGCTGTTTCCAAGTGTTTACAGGTGCCATCCATCACCTAATGATAGGCAGCAGTATTACAGGTCTGGGAGGATCACATACATCTTGGGGCTCATTTGGGCAAATAGGGATAGCTTGCCTTTGGGCAGCTTTGCTGCTGCAAGTTTATCACGTGTATCACTATGCTGACTGATGTGAAATCCAAATCTGTTGTGTTTGCCTTACTTGTTAAGAAATTCTGAGACTTCTTGAGGTGGAAATACATTCAAATTTTTTTCTGTGAAATATTCAACAGTACGATGTAAACCCAGATTAAATTATAGTCTTTTGAAGGACAGCTGGTTAGGAAACTCAAATCTTCAATCAGACAATGGTAATTTGGTAGAACCCAAATGAATCTTTTGTTGTACACATTAGGAACTATCATGGTTTATTCACTTGGTAAATATACTTTCTATTTCAGAAGCCCTGAGTACATTTAAACTACCAGATTCTTTCTTTGCATCTTAATTTAACTTTGTCTTTTTTATTATTTCTGAAAAGTTAACTGTGTAGCAGACTGTATCTTTTTTCCACTTACTATATTTGCAAAGCTGGACATAATACTGGAAATATATTTCAGATCCAAATTATCTCCAGTACCATTAAGGTAATTTTCACTTGGGGTCAATGTAAGAAGGTTAGGTTTCTTAAACTAGATTTTGATTTTTCTTTTTCTAAAACACTGGCAAGACATTCCAATCTTATCTAGCTATCAAAATAAGACATCAGCTTTTTTGAATATGCTAAATACGTCAGTTGCTAAGCATTTTGGAAAATCTTTTTTAGGTACCTGAGTGGAAGCTGGGCAATTAGAAAAATCATCTACAAAGCATTTCTTAATAGTTTTATTCTTCAGACTAGCATGTGGAAGAGATAGGTCAGTGTTCATTTGTTCACTCATTAGAGAACTATAGGAGGACCACGTGAATGTGCACAAACCTAGTCTGTAATAATTAGTCTTACATGGCAAGTTAAAACAACTTACAAATTTTGAGTCATATTTACTGTAAAAAGAAGGGATTTTAAAAGGTACAAAAGGTAGATAAGTGCTTTATTTCTATGGAGTGCACCATTTATTTTTCTTTCCTTTTGATCTCATTCTTGAGATTTTTTTAGTAGCAGGTTGAACCAAGACTTTTTTTAAATAATAGATTAGGAAATAAACAAGTCATTTGTCATTCTGCACAATATGCTGGACCCATAGTAATTGCTGATGCAGGTTAGGTACCACTCAACAGCTGTCTGATATGCAGACTGGACAAAATGCTAGCTCTGGATTCATGCTGTTACAGCCAAACTTAATGTTTTCTTATTACTTCAGCATATAATATACTTTAGAGGAAAAAGTTAGCAAGAAATGCACTGAGGGGTTATAATCAACACTTCTAAAATTGATGTTGGTCAACTCAGCTCCCATTCTAGTGCTTGGAGGGGCTTACTAGTTTAAAACCAGCCCAGTTCTTGTTCTTCTATGTTAGAATGAATTATCATGGCATACAGAAAGACCTCAGTATTCAATGGCAGTACTGCAACCTTAGGTATTTGATTGCTGTGTCTAAACACATACATGTATTATATAATTTTCATACATTCCAAAAACTGTTTTAAGCAGTCAGAATAGTGTGCTGTTGAGACCTACAGAAAACTGAGATTTCTAGAAGGATGTTGAAGTACCATTTATTTACCCACATTCTACTTACTGTGTGGATGTTTCTTCCATGTATTTCTTCTTTTTAAGACTAATTATAATATCTTAAAATCTGTTTTCAGCTCTTTTAAATGCCTGCTTCCTTCATGCATTAATTGTCTTCTATTTTAATTTCTTCTGATGTTAGTCTCCCCCTCACACATGCACGCACGCACACACACACTTTCTCTTATTCTGTTATCTCCAATTCTTTTCTCTCCTCCAAGTGTGCTTCCTCACTCTCTTCACATGAGGGTTCAACTTGTATAGTTGGAATAGCACTTTCTCCTCCAGGTTAGGTGTCTTGTCATCAGTCGTCTTTCATGTAAAACCTACATGTAGCTCTTTATCTTCTCATCACATGCTTTTGCTGATCTTTTATGAAAGCTTTTGCATTTGTTTTCTAGAGGATTTTATCATCTTTTGTGACAGCCATTGTATCCTATTGACTGAAATTTGATGGTAATATTGTAACTATTTTATCAGATTCACACTTAGATTACTGCTTTACATTCGGAAGGGTATCATTTGTTGTGTTTTTTCAAACACACACACAAAAAGTATGTTTATATGGCCACAAAGTCAAAATATGACAAATAAGTGTCTTTATCTTGAGCTGGAATTAAGAGTCAAATAGTCTTTTCAAATAAATGGACAGCCAATACTGAATAGCTTTGCACGGAGGTTGTATAATTAGACTTGTTACTTATAATGCAGCAGTACTACAGAGGCCCAGTTCTAGTCCATAATCCACTGTGTACTCTAAAAACTGAGAGCAAGGAAAGTGGATTCTCATGCTCTAGCTTTCATACAACTGAGGAATGACATTCTTCCCTGAAGCAGCATCTCTCTTAAATGTGTGAATGCAAAAAGTTAGCTGTCATATGGTATTACTCTAATATTTCTTGGATGAGCCTGGTAATTTTTGTTTTCATTTCTGAGTTTCCAGTTTTCCTTCAGTCCCCATAATCATATCCCATAAGACCTGCACTTAACTACAGTGTTTATATCCTACAGAATTCATGACATCTTCTTTTCTTCCCCAAGACAACTTGTATGAAATTGTCTTCACATAAAAATGTCTTGAAACAATAAACATGGAATTATCAAACTGTAATTGTTTATGATGCAAATTTGGCACAGCAAAAGGTGTTCATTTATAGATAAAATTAACTCAATTATGTGGCTGGATTTTTACAGGTGATACTTTTTGACACATTGCCTGTCTACAGTACAGTGAGTGATTAACTGTTGTGACTAGAGAACAATTATTAATTATATTGCAATTTTTGAGCTGTTACGTGTATATATAATAACTTTGGCTTTGCTATGAAGGTTGTTGGGCTAGGGGAGGTTAGTTACCCTTCAAAACAATTATGAAATACCTACGGTGCACTGTATGCTCCAGTATGTTCCTTTGCAGGAACTATCTAGTACATAAGCCTAACTGACCCAAAAAATAAATCCCCAGTCTAGAATCTCTTCACCGTTATTTTCACTTTAAGGATAACAATTAAAAAGTTAAAAGGCTCTAGGAAACAAAATTGTTCTGTCTTATGAAGGTTGTTTACATACCTGTCTGAAATGTGTGAAACATATCTGGTCTCCTTCATTTAATAAATGCTACCATTATTGTAGATTTGTATTTTTTCACTTTTTTTTGAGCAATATTGTTATAGGAGTAAAGGCCTGAAAACTGAACTCCGTACTTTCATCTAATAGGTAGTTTTTTCCTTTTTTCCTTCCTTTCTTACACCTCCAACATTAAAGACGCTGCTGTTGTGTGGTGATTGCAATACTGCTCTCTATGCTCATCTTTCAAAGAGAGCTGAACCTCATCCGAAGAAATTTTGTGTCCTATGTTTCAGCCTTCATCTTAATTTTATTTTCATATATCGCATCTTATCTTAGCCCATAAAATAAATTTCCATACAACAAGCAATATAGCTCCACCAATTTGAAACGAGGAAACAGAACGAAAATTTAATAATGGGAGGTTTAAACAATTCAGTTGTATGCTACCTTAGATCACTGGCTCTCTTAACACTTGTGCTTCTGAGTCCAAGGCTTTGGCTTCCAAGGGACAACTGGGTGCTCAGGCTCTTTTTGAACATGCCTTAAAGATATCCAAGAGGAAAAAATCTTATTCCAACTTTTGTCAGCTTTATTGGTCCATGTGTCACAGGTTGCCTGCTTGTTGGAGAAATGTGAAAATTACACTGTACTACCCTTAGCACTGCATGTTATCACAGAAATATCCAGTATCACTGACATGCTGGCAGAGCACAGTTGGTTTATTGTAACCTTCTCATTTCCTCATTCTACTTCTCAATGTTCCAGGGTCCATTGGTTGTTCTTTGGTAGTTTTTTTCTTTTTGTTTTCTGTTTTTAAAAATCTTTTCCCCTTCTTTGCCAAACAGACTTTCAGGGAAATGAGAAGTTCCAGTATTTGAGTGTTATTTTCAGATACATGTCTTCTGCTTGAGCTTATGGTAAAATTCAGGCTGCAGATTCAGCTGGGCATAGCGTCTTTTCAGATTTGGGGAGATATTTCCATTTCTGCTCCTTTTTTTTTCTTTTGTGAAATCAGTGAATGATCCCTCAGCAGCCTTTTTTTTTTGTCCTTGTATGATCTTTGGCTTTTTCCCTTTGTATTTCCCCCCCCAAGTATTCTGGCAGCTGATGCATTCTTTATAATCAATAAAACTGTCCTTCACCTCCGCTGCCCAAAAGGTGATCTTTTCTAACTGTTCTTATTTAGTCATTCTCCTTTTTACTAGGCATTCAGTTCATACTCTTTATTCTGTGCACATTCACCACCTGCTAAACAGAGCATGTCCAGGCTAGAAAATGCTGTCCCTTCTGCAGAAAGAGCTTCTTTGGTCTTTACTTCTGTACTGCCTGCTTCTGATACAACATTATGGTTGCCTGCTACTTGGACCAGTGGGATCTGTTGTTCAAATAATGATATTTATACACATACAAAAATTATGAAAGGAATAATTGCTTTGCAGACTGGTAGGACAACTTCCAAATGGGAGAATTTTCTTCTGAGGAAAAAAAAAAACCTTTTAGAGATTTTTAGGTGAATTTTCAAAAACCTTTAGAATATCATTTTGGACCACACTCACACACACCAAAAAAAGGCCAGTTCAGATTCTGATTGACTACAATGTTTCAACAGGTATTTCCAACATGTCATATCTTTTGTATGAAGAAACAACTTCAACCCATGAAAGTTCTGCAACTTCACTAAAGCTGGTTAAGATCAAATGGTTTTTTCATGGAAGTCAAAATATGTTTAATTAAAATGAGTATTTTTATGATTTTTCCTAAAGAAAAAATTTTGCACTGTAGGAATTGCTTTTTTTTTAAAAAAAAACCCAAACCCCTTTGCATTCCCAAGGATCTTCCAGACACCACAGGTGAATGACATCTCTTACTGTGCTCTCTGTGATTATCATGGCCATTAACATGTTTCTCGTGAGAAAACCGTATGTATTGGAATTATATTATTTGGAATATAATATTATTTGGAATGCAAATGACTAAGTGCACAGTTTACAGGCCTAAGAGCATTATGCTCATATTACCAGAAGTGTGCAATGAGATCTGGGCCTCCTTCAGTACTATGTACTCTGTGCAGGCTTTTTTCCAATTAATCTGGGCAAGCAGTGTGTATCTGACAGCAAAATGCATTTAACAGTGATGTAATCTGACTGCTAGGTCTATTGGGATGTTGCTCCTGAATAAAAAGTGTTTGAAGAAGTGGAGTTTGAACTCATATGGGAAATCCAAGCCTGCTATCCTCTGTCTTTGGTGGCTGATGTGTATAAGCAGAACTTGACTGGAACTCAAGGAGCCTATAGGGTCAAAACAGCCTCCACAGCCAAAAAGTCAGAAGTGCATCCTCGTCCTTGGGTTTCCTTCCAACTCCTTGTTTGAATTTCTGACTTTCTTCTCTGGAAAACATTTCTGTTGGTATGACAGCAGAGATGTTGTATCCTCTGACTCTATATAGCAAGAGTATAGTGGAATCAAAGAAAAGTTTGGGTTGGAATGGATCTTAAAGGTTCTCTAGTTCCAATCCCCCTGTCACAGGCAGGGGCACCTTCCACTAGACCAGGTTGCTCAAAGTCTCATTCAGCCTGGCCTTGAACACTTTCAAGAATGAGGCATCCACAACTTCTTTGGGCAACTTATTCCAGTGCCTCACCACACTCACAGTAAGTAATTTCTTCCTAATACCAAATCTAAACCTGCTATCTTTCAGTTTAAAGCCATTCTCCCTTGTCCTATCACTGCATGCACTTGTAAAAAGATTCTTTGAGCCTGGTTGAAGGTTCTGGTTCAAGTAACGCAGACATAAATGGAATATTTGGGAAGCCATAAGTTGCTGAGTATTAGAATAGCTGTATCACTTGCCTGTGTGCAGTAGCTTTGTGATCTAGGTTACCTTTTCTTTGCTAATCTGGTGGTTCATCTGGTGGTGCTGCATTTTCTTGTTCTCTTGTGACCTGTGGCTTTGCAGTTTTCTTGAGTGCCATTGACAATTATCTGACAGTGCATTTTTGTTTTCTCATAGTTTTTTCTCAATGTTTGTTTGTTTGTTAGTTTAAATTGGCTTATTCAACCTTCAACCTGCCCTCAAAGTTTACTTTTGTTGGGTTTACTATTGAAGAAAAAAACAAAACCAAACCTATTTTGTCTTCTCTTGGATTTTGCTTCTTCCATCATACTGCTGTTCCCTCTTCCTCTAGCTACACCCCATGACTTCAGTATATTGTTCTAAAGGAAAGTTCAAAAAGAGTTGAAGAATTTTAACTTCTGTATGCTCAAACTTTTGCATCTGGTGTAGGTAATTTTTTATAAAGATCATTTAAAACAAGATCACTCTCTAAAGTTTTCAAGCTTCCCAATAGTGTAATAATTATTTCAAAACATACAGCTTAATTATATTCCAGTTTCTGTATCTTAGTGAATAAACTGCATCTCCTGCATGAAGTGATATAAAAGAATGGTTTATGATTTTCTCAAAGTAAGTTTATTTATGACCCAGAACTAGTAGTTAAAAGACACATGTGTTTAAGGTGTCAGGAAACGTAGTTTTTAAAGCTTGTCCTGTTGTAATATTTGACCAGTCACTGCATGAGTATCTAACTTCCCCTCTATTTCCCCTTTGCATTAGTTCGCTACTTAAATGTGTGTAAAAGCAGTGCAATAACCTGCTGCAGCAATGTATGTATTTCAACAAAGATTCTCTCAATCTTCTTGAATTTACCTACAATCTACCTTACTCTGGGACTAGTTGCATCATATTTGTCTTATAATTACAACATCAGTTTCTCTTCATATGTTTAAGCATTGGAGCTGTTTTGTCTGTTGCGCTCTCTTATTTTAGGATAATTTTATTATTAAATAATCTCTGAAGTTATTGGGTATTAATTCCACTTTCCAATAAGATCAACATAAAACACTTGGTAGTGCTCAAGAAGTTTCTGTACCTGGTGTACTCAAGATACAACTTGTCAGACAGTAGGGAAAGAATATTCCTTATTTCAAAACTTGGCTATTCCAAAATTTACAACTTGAGTTTCTTTAAGCCCTATAATTTACTTTTACACGAACAGCCATTGGAGTCAGAATTCGTTATTTTTCTCAACTGACTTCTTCCAGATGAAGTTGTTTGTGCAGTATGTGTTTTTCTCCTTCAGTTTTCAGCTTATACATGAATTGCTATACCTCTTGGTCTTCTTAAGAGCCACCAGATGAACTTGCATCTTCCCTGACCTACACCACAATCACATCAAGAAGAGGTCTGTTTTATCCTATGAGAAAGGAAGTTTTTAGTAATACTGGAAATAAGCAGTGCTATGAAGATACTCCATGTGGTACAGAAAAATCTTAGATGCGTACCTGTTCATGAGTAGCCCACTGGAAACATTTTAATCTTCTAGGCCAAAGGACTGAAGCAGCAACATCTGCTATATACAAAGCTGAGATTTGATCCTTGATACCATTCTTGCCACTATTGTTATCAAGACTAATTGCTTAACCTGGATGATTTGATTGAAGAATTCTTCAGGCTGGCAATTAATTCATGCTCCAAGTTTCACTTCTTACGACTTCTGCTTGTTGTATGGAATCTTGTTTTGTAGGATGTGAGGAGACAGAAATTACAAAGTTCTAAATTACGTACTAGTGATTGTCTTTGTCATAGTCTTGTTTCCTGCTATCCTATCTTCCTCCCTCTTTCCCCTTTTTACATGATACTGACTTTCTCCATAATAGTATATTTCCTAATTCTACAAATTTTCTCGTTTTTTTTTTTTAATGACTGCAAGGGGGAGAAAGGGTGGAAGTTTACCGTATGTAATACCCCTGTGATTGACAGTCTTTTTGCCTCCTGCTTCCTAGTAGGTAGATAACGCTTGCTATATGGGATCTTGTTTTGTAGGGTGGAAGAAGAGGGAGGACTACAACAAACACAAATAGTGGTATGTAATTTTCCCTTTCTCCTTTGTCTCTCCCTACCTACAAATCTTAACATAGAATTTGCTCAGTCATATGGTGATGCCTTGTACTGCTATTTGCTCCTTTTTATTAAAGCACATCTTCACAGTTTTTGTTAGTTGAATGCCTGAAGCATTTAACTAAAGAATACAAATAAAGATTACGAACAACACATAGGTACTGGATCAGATTGTGCTTACTCTTGGACACAATGTGACTGAACTTAAACCAACCAGGTTCTGTATTCCATTGTGACATCTGAAGTCCTCCAGTCATCCATTATCTTTAAAAATACTTAACAGGCTACTGTATGTGGGATTTTGAAGAAACAGCTGCAATGGGGAAAGAGTAATCATCCTTCTATTTAAACTAAAATCAACTACATGCATAGAGTGTGATATCTTTTTGAACAGCTACTGCTATAGAGCTGATACAGAACTTCCTGAGTTTTTTTGGGTCAAGTTTCATCAAAATATAGTAAGCCTAAATTCTAGTTGCAGAATCTTAATTAATTTTAATGACACAGGGAGATGGTACTCAGCTGTGCATAACACAGATTACCTAGAAGGATCTTTCTTGTAAAATAAAGGGGAAGGTTGCCATTACATATCGAAGTTGTATTATTTCTAAGGATAGGACAGTACTCTTTGAACATTTCTCTCAAAAGCACACGTTATTCAAAAGTCATTGTCATTTGGTTTGGGCTTTGGGGTTTTGTTTGGTTGGTTGGTGGTTGGGTTTTTTTCTGTCATAAAGCTCTCACTTCTGCCCTCTTGTTAAAATGGTACAAATTGACAGTTTATCAGAGAGATACATAAAACATCGTAGCTGTAGCACAAAATAATAATGGGGAAAATGCTTTATTGAATTCAGTTATTAAGAGGAATAGAGAAGAGCAAATAACATGTCAAAAACTTGTTTTAAGAGAGATACCATCTTCACTAGACCAGTTTTACTTTGTGTTGTCGTGAGTTGTTGGTTCAGTCTTGACTGAGAAGGAATAAGACTTCCCAGTGAATCATTCGTAGTTTCTATGACACCCCTAAGATATGCAGAGTGCAGCTAAGAGCAAAAACAAGTCATATTTTCAAGGTCTGAATAGTTGTGATAATTAGGAAACAAAAGCTGCATTTGTATTTGCTATGATGATGGGAAAGCTTTTCCATTCCAGCTGCAAACAAGAGCAAAACAGTAAATTCTCAAGAGTACTGAATTTGCTCTCTTCTTGGTAACAGCACTTGAGGGATCAGATCCTGTACATTAACTGATCTGCACAGATTGTGTGTCAAGAAAGTAAATGGAAAAGGCAGAAGAAACTTCATCTGTTTGATACTCAGTAAAACATAATTTTATTCTTTTTCTTGTGAGAAAAACATATTACAATGGATTACTTTAATCCTCAGCATGGTGGTGTTGTTTATGGGCTGCCATGATGCCTGTGAGCAAGATAATTATTTTCTTTCTACTGTGAGACTAGAAACAAAGGAATTTTGTATGATTTGTCTGTATTTGGTCCATTTAAAAGGAATGTAGTGGGCTGACCCTGGCTGGATGGCAGGCTCCCACCAAAGCTGCTCTATCACTCCCCTCCACCGCTGGACAGAGGGCATAAAATATAACAAAGGGTTCATGGGTTGAGATGAGGACCAGGAGCTATCACTTACCAGATACCATCACAGGAAAAACAGACTCAGCTTGGGGATATAAATAAAATTTATTACTAACTGAATCAGGGCATGAGAATGAGAAATAAAATCAACCTTAAAAACAATTTCCTCCCACCCTTCCCTGTTTCTACCTTCTTCCTTGCCAGCAGCGCAGGGAGATGGAGAATAGGGGTTGTGATCAGTTCATCACAGATTGTTCCTGCTGCTGCTCAAGCAGAAGAGTCCTTCCCCTGCTCCAGCATGGGGTCCTCCCATGGGAGATGGTTGTCCAATGTGAGTCCATCCCATGAATAACAGTTCTCCACGAATTGTTCCAATGCAGGTCAGTTTTCCACAGAGTACAGTTCTTGAGGCACAGGCTGCTCCAGTGTGGGTCCCCTAGGTCCATAACCCACTCTGGCTTGTGGTCGTCTCTTTTCATCAGTTTGCAGGTCCCTGACAGGATCCTGCTCCAGCATGGGCTTCCCACATGTTCACAGCCTCCTTTCAGGCATTCACCTGCTCTGGTGTGGGTCTCCAGGGGCTGCAGGTGGATCTCTGCATTCCTATTAACCTCTATGGGTTTGAGGGTGACAGCCTGACTCAGCGTCTTCACTATGGGCTGCAGGGGCATTTCAGCTCCAGTGTCTGGAGCACCTTCTCCCCCTCCTTCTCCACTGATTTTGGTGTCTACATAGTTGTTCCTTTCACACGTTCTCCCTCCGCCCTTCTCTGACCACAATTACATTTGCACAGTAACTTTTTCTTTTTTTTTTAAAATATGTCATCACAGAGGTGTTACCCACCATTTCTAATTAGCCCAACCTCAACCTTGCCCAGGGGCGGGTACATACTGGAGCTGGCTGGCATTGGTTCTGTTGGACATGGAGGAAGCTTCTAGCAGCTTCTGATAGAAGCCACCTCTGCAGCTTCCCTGCTAGTAAAGTACAGCCACACAAACCAAATACAAGGAAATACAGCCTTTTAGTGAAGAGATTCTTCTGAGACTAGAGTAAAACCTAAATTCACATTGTCAGCGTGGAGCAAAACTACTCCATCATGACGGAAAATGAGTCCCCAAAGTGTGTTTTATTAAAATAATAACTTCATGTTATGGAAAAATATGAAGTAAGATGATAGAGAACTAATTAAGATGTAGAGGTTTTATACTGTTGGCATTTGGAAAAAAAAGTTAATTGCTTTTGTTGTGAGGTTCATAACATTACCATCAATTTTCATGATAACTTTATTGCATAGATATGACACATTGAATAGACATGTCTGTTTGACAGAAAGAGCATGGGCTACTAAGATGTGAAGAAAAATGACACTTTAAAAGTTTCAAAAGGATGAATAATTATTGTGGATTAAGTTCTATTTGAGCTGGGTGCAGAGGAGTTTGGCTTTTTTCTTTTGTTTTGTTTTTTTTTAATGGGGTTGTGATTCCTCTGCATAATCATCAAAACCCCTTCCCTCCATGCAGCCTAGAATGCTGTGCATTTTAGTTTCTGGAGTTGTTCTTGGCCTATTGGGGTGTGGGGAGCACCTCCAGGTTACACAGAACCATAATATTTTTATTTTAATGGACACGGGTGTGGAATAGTGATTCTTTCATTACTTGGAGTGGAGAGGAATAGTGGCACCTGGGGACTGCTAGAGAGTCCATGGTATCTCTGCAGCACCTCTAAATCTTCAGCAGTGAAGACACCAGTATCCATTTTGACTGCATTGTGGATGAAAGATAAAGTCTTGCAGCATGTCATTCTTGTATTTTCCGTTTCCTGCAAACAAAGTTTGCAACAACCCTTCTAATGTGATGAAGTAGTTACATAATTTGCTAAGAATATAAAACTTTCTTAAGCTTTCCTATGGGCATAAATAAATAGTAGCAGGTTTGTGGGTGTAGTTTCTGGCATTTGCTAGATTTTTGTAATTTTTCTGTTATAAATAATGAAATAGAATGCTTAAGAATACTGAAGGGTAGATTTTGAGAATGGATACTTAGAGTATGAAGTTTTATATCATTAAAAATATTCTTGTTCTTCAGTCATTTTCAATTTTTACAATGTGAATTAGAAAGATGTCAACGTCTGAATTGCTTCAGTACCTGAAAACTGCTATTCAGGTATAACAAATCAGATTAATAGTAATTCTATGTTGATGTCTGTTTTTTTTTAGCTGATATATATATATATTTGGCTGGCTTTCTTTGACCTACAGCTTATGATTTTCTTGTTTTATGTCAAATATGTTTATTTTACCATGAATATAACAATTGTTGTCTTTAAAATAATTGCTGGTGTCCTCTGTTTCTGATATTTTAGTCTAAAATTATTATAATGATTTTGTAAATATGACCATCCTTCCCCCC
>WBMV01009147.1:1082857-1114368 GCA_013396655.1 Campylorhamphus procurvoides | reverse complement strand
GGGGAAGCTTGCAGTAATGTGTAAAAAAAAAAAAAAAGAGGCCAAACCAAAAAACTCCAAGATTTTGTAAAATTGCTGTTTGGAAGTTGTATTGGGACCCCAATCTTGAGAGATGTTGAATCATCAAAGATAACCAGACATTTAGTCATTTCTCTGAGGTAACTTACAGGGTTCTCACTGAGAAATATGAGTTGTTTAATGCTGTGCAACATAGGACTCAATATTTTGGGTTTATTTTTCAGATTCTTTCTCCAGTGTTCGTATTAAATAATGTCAGTTTAAAACATATCTGTTCTATAAAGCATTCAAACCTTGCAGAACTGACCTAGAATGTAAAAGTCATTGCAGCCTCTTAACTCTCCCCTTGTGACCATCAATGCATTTCTTCCATCAGCATGTTTCTGGTCAAGCTACATGCTGCTCTCTCCACTATTTTCAAGCGCCAGGCTAAGATGCTACTGTCAATTCCACTTTTTGGTGTTTCTTATTTGGTTGTTTGTTGTTTGGTTTTGTTTGGTTGGTTGTTTTGTTGTTGTTTTTTTTTAATTTCCTGATAACATTTACACTCGGGGCAAAAAACCCCCATCACTGACATAGAGGTTTGTCTGTATATGAATACACATGGAAAGCAATCTTTTCCATATAAAAGATCCTGTCTTATATGTTCACTGCAGAAAGCAGAACAGAACTCTCTGGTTTTATACTCTGGACTTGGAAGGGAGAAGTCAACAGTGTGGCATGCTTGGATGAGTAATCTGGAAAAAATAGTCCCATGTTATACTCTGCATGCACACCAAAGACTTAAATATGTAACTCTAAAATGCAACCTAAGTTCTATCAGTTTGGTGGTTACCTGCGTTTCCCCTGAAAACACAAAGATTATTTGGCTGGTTTCATGTAGTTTTAGAGAACATGTCTAATACATTAATCTTTTATCAATTAACTGACTTATAATAACCAGATACGTAAAATGGCCAAAGTCGTTTGATTTGATTCATCATTTAGTAGCACTTATATTATTTCTAACTGAAAAATAACAGTTACCTTACACTTGTGATGAAATGATACTGTTTTTTGCTTTAGGGCAGAATTCAGGCGAGTTACTGAAATGTCAAAATGCAGACATGAGGGAGGCAATCACTGAAAGAGCTTTTGCTTCTGTATCTGTCCAACCTGACTCATTGTCAGTATACCCCCATTTTTTGTCGTTCCTCTGAATTCTTACCTTATTTATTTGGCCTAATAATTGTGATTACATTATTTCCATTTGACCTACAGAATATGGAGTGTTAAACATGTTTATTAAGTGTATCAGAGTCAAATGATTTACCATGGAAACCAAAGGTTTCCCAGTCTTCATGCAATATTCTTGGAAAGCATCTTACTAATAATGGAGTTCATTTTGCCGTCTGCTTAATACCACTGATTTTCAGTGAAGCAACGGGGGTGAGATGGAGTATGTGCTTTTTGAAACATCACTTATTGAAAAAGTTTGAAAAAGGAACCTTTTCTATGAAAGGCAGGAGGACAATTGGTTAGCTTTGTAACTCAATAATTTTTTGCAGTGTTGCTTATCTCCTTCATTAAGATATCAATATCACATGACTGAATTTACAGAGGTTCTGACTGGGACTCTCCAAGTCAGTAGGAGGTGAGGCAGTCAGCTTTCTAAAAATAAGTGGCCTGATTTTATACTTTAGGGGAATTTTTACTCACGCAAAAAATTGTCACTGCCAGATGGAAGCATTACTACAGCAAGGGGATGTTAACAAAGATGCATTCAGCAAGGCAAATTGTTACCATAGAAACAGGATGCTAAGCATTTTCTAATAAATAAATAAATAAAATTAGACAGTATTATTTAGAGAGCTCAATGGCAAAAAGAAATAATTTTGGATGGTTTTTTTTCTCTTGGAAATGGATGTGGTTTTTTCTACATTATGCTTAAAACTTTGTTACAACATTCTATTGCTGACTAGGTGTATGGCTTTCAACTTAAATATTCTTATCAGCTGTATGCATTTTTATTCCAGAACAAATCCCGTCTCCATTATTCCAGCATATTTTTACAACTAAACAGTCCATATGATTTATAAACACCCTTTAGGCTTTGATAGCAGGTTATGACAAACAGCAAAGTTAATATTGGTGTTTAATAGCTTCGCAGTGTCCCCAGCCAATGACTGGCCTCTCACTGTGTTAGTTACCACACCGAGAGAATTTCATAGAAATGTGGCTACATTAAAGGGTCTCAAATTTGCTGCCAAATTTAGCTGCCAAAACGAAGGGCCAAGTTAAACCTTGGAGTAGTGAAGAGTTTGTATTGCACAGGAACGTTAAAGCAAGAGTGCTACAAAAAAAGGAAGCAGTAGTAGTGTGTGTGTTAGCCACGTGGCCAAAAATAACACCTTTACTGTTCGAGGGGTGGGCTGTGCAGGTTGTGTTTTTCTCTCAACATTTTGTAAAAGTTGATTGAGCCACGCTGAAATTTGCAAAACATTTACAAACCAACAGATTTACACCAAGTAGGGAGTAGGGGGGAAGGGTAGAAGTAGTAGAAGAATCATCACATACCACTTCTTTAAACAAAAATTTCAACCTCCTAAATCAGGAACACAACAGGTTAAGGCTAATCTGGCAGGATTTAAGAGGTGAGAGATTTCTCATCTTTAGAAATGAAAGCAAATGGAACTTCTCTTGGCTTTTAGTGTATTTGAAAAGAGTGTCCTGGAGATTTGTCACAGGGTGGTTCTTGAACTGTTTTGACAACTTGTTGGTTTAGGTAGGAATTGTGGCAATGCTGTTGCCATTAGGACCAAATCATTTTCTGTTTAATGTGTTTGCCACCAACCTGAACATATGGAATAATGGTGTTGCTCCCATAGCTGGGCTCTCTTTCCTGCAGGATCACACTGTGTGTTGTATTGGCACCATCTGTCGCTATTTTAAATATTTAGATTAATGGCCTAACGCTAATCCAGTGTTTTAAACTATTAATTGTTCTAGATCTGTAGAAAGGCAGACAAAGAGAAAATGATTTCCTCCAGGAAAAGTTGCTCTAATTTGATTTTTCACTTAAAGTATTTCGTAGATCAGGGCCAAATACTCTAATGCATTTCAAGCAAGTGAAGTGTTCAGTTGTGAATAATCCATGAATATACATAATAAATCATTCTTAATTACTTTTTGATGTCTGGATAGAATCCAGTATGTTTTGTTGAATCTCATAGGAAAACTACACAAGCTATTTATGCATCATTTCACAAATTGTTTCACCATCATGCTTCACTCTGTTCTTCAGGCATGTTTTGAAGTTGACATCACTTGTTAAGACCAGTATTATATTTAAAAGGAAGTGCAAATTTCAGTATAAAAGCACCAAAGAATATTCCAATGAAACTTCTTCACTCAGTGTATCTGAAATTTTTTCCCCTCTTCTTGGAGGTGTCTTTTCTTTCAATGTAATAAATATCATCAATTAAGAGCCCGTTGATATTTAATTTAATATGTTATATTTGGTAATCTTAGATGCAACCACTAGCCTTCTTTATGGAAGCACAGGTATTAAATTTAATAATAATTTTGCATCTGTGGAATATCAGCATCATATCTTGAATAAATGTGGTACCAGACTGTTATAATTGTGTTAGTATTTAATAATCATGCTGCATAGTTATTCTGATTTTAATGCATAGTGGTCCTGATTTGTCATCTGTCTGCAGTATGCACCCACATACACACCATTTAAAATATGTAATACAGTTCCTTAATAATATACAAACCTATTCTAGCTTTTTTGCCTACTCCTCTCAGTATTTGGGATGCAGCCTTCAAAAATTTTATATTTAATTACTTGGTTACTTGTCTTCTTTACAATAGTAAGTACCTCATTTTTTGTGGTTGCATAAATAGATGAGGTTAAAGATTTCAATTGTGTTTTGAGCTAGGGCAAGAGCAAAATACAGAGGAAAAAAAGAAATTATTTTAAAGGCATACAAATCATGATAGATAAAAAGCATTGCTACTTTAGCCATTTACTAAATGCACTTATGTGATGTAGAAATGCGTGAGCATGCATTTGTCTTAGCCTAAAAATAATTTTTTTCAGACAACTTGCATGAATATTTAGTTTATTATGAGATGCATACTTATTCTTGCTAAGATAATGCTTTGGTTCAGTAAAAACTATTGTTTTCTTACACATGTTTAGGTTACTTCACTTATACAAGAGACAACAAATTATTTCAGCGGCATCTTTCATGCAGGCCTGCAAACCCAAACAAATTAAATAAAATAAATACAGCTGAACCAATACTAGGATGGATTTGGAAATGAATGCTAGAACACGACAATCATATTTTTTTCCTTTTGATCATTGGTCATGAATCTGTGTTAGGTAAATATTGTTGCTAACTTAAAACTGTGTGAGAACTTGAAGTAAAGGATGTATCTCCCCTGAACTATTTGGACATCCATGTCGTAAACAGTGCCATGTCTTGGGCCAATTACTTCCTTCTGTGGGCTCCTAATGTCCAGAGATATATGGTTTCTTGGCTGAGGTACAGTGGCCCTTCGACTTTGAGGCTCCCCTCCTGTTGCTGTTTATGTCAGCAGAGCATTCCTGCAAAACTCAGCTATTTATGAAACTTTCTCACTGTCGGTGTTTCTATGTTCTTCATTAAATTAATTATTTTTCACAGAGCTCAATATGAAATTTTTGAGACTTCTTATTTTTAAGTGTACTTGGAGGGAGTTTCTTTATTTGCGCTGTGATGGAAACTGACCTTGTTTTGGTGTTTTTACATATAGATGGCTATTCTAACACATGATTGAAATATTTTACAATGAAAAGGAAGTCTCATCCACTGCAAACTGTCACAGTTGTATTGTGTTATCTAAAAGTGCTACTTAAAAAAAAAAACAAAAAAACCCCACTTTTACCACTTTGGAGTATAGAAACTTTGAAACTGGAGGATTGTTGATTGGTAATATATGGATATATTTGAGGGCCCAAAAAAGTATCTCGTCTGCAGGACACTTGCATCAATAACATCAGTGACACCTTTGGGGTTCATGGCTCCTTTAGTGGCAGCAAGGGGGATGGTGGAGGAAGAAGCAAGGTGGGAGAGTAGGCTCATCTTTCTTTCTTTCCCTCCCGCCCCCCTTGGAACTTAGACTTTTAAATATTGTGGGTAGTGCCACCAGAATAATTTTTATAGATATTTTTAGCTTCAGCAATAGATTCTAATTTGTGTTTTACCAGACAGTGTTCTCTTCATTTGTTTGATAAATACCAACTGTTGAATCTTCATTTGCATGAAAGATTCAGTGAAACTTGCTTGTTTATATAAAAACCACTACTTTTGTGGAAGGAATATAGATCAAATTCATATAATGAGTTATTTCTATTGGAAAACAAGTACGAAAGAAAATATATTTTCGGCAAGTTCTGAAATTTGTGTGACAACTTGGCATTTCTTTTTTCCACATTCTTTTGCTATTATAAAAACAAGACATTGCTTTGTTATTTTTATAGCGTTTTTTTAATTGGAGCTGCTCAAACTTAACATCATCAAAATATTGCCAAAAGTTAGAGGTTTAGTGCTCACTTGCTCTCAAAGCATGATAGCCTGGCTGCCTTGAGTTGAAAGAAAAATTGCATTTGCTTCACTGTGACATGGTTGTCTTCACCATCAAGCTCATTGAAGGTACTTACGCTTTCGAAATGTTAGAAAAGTGCATTCTCACTCACTGAGGAGCAATGCGTAGAGAAGTGTATTATTAGGAATGACGCCTTGGAAAACAGGTTCAAATTGTAGTTCAAAAAGCTCTTCTCAGCTTTCACCTAAAATTGAGGAGACTTAAAATCTATAGGGACAAGTTCTTCCATCAAATTTTATTTCAGTGCATATCAGGAAGCACTTTCTTGTCAACAGGTTGAGGCAATCTGGTAATAAGCTCATTACTGCGGGTGAGTGAGACATGACACAGCAGCACCTCTTGCACCAGAGACTCAGTGTATAGGAAGAGATACTGTCCAAAATGCACCTAAGGCTTTCTCTTGAAAAAAGGAAGGAGAAACAAAACTGAGCTCTGTGAATTGCATAGTACAGTTCAAACCATTTTAATATGCTTGTGAAGCCCTGAGCTCCAAATCCAGTGGGAGTGATTCTTAGTCATTGTACTTGCAGCTGGGTTCTGGAAATCCAAGGTTATATTACCTCTGGAAATAAAAATGGGTTAGTTTAGAATAGTTAACTAAAAAGTTGGGTTAGCTGTCTGCTTTTAGGAGAGAGGCTTTGGAACTTTGAAGAGATTTTTGGTAATCATCCGGTTCCCTGAAGTGACTTCTTGCAGTGTTCTGGGAGGAGGTGACTCCATCATCATCATCATGCTCCTGGTTCTTCACCCTCACCATGTGTTTTACAGACAACCTTGTTCCCTGTCTTGGTATTCTGGGGACCATTCTGTGGTTAGACAGCTCTGCCAGTGTTGCTGTGAATAAAGAAGGTGTTGAGTAAACCACTTATGCACACAGTGTGGTTTTTGGCCCTACTAGTAAATGACTTTGACCTAGATTTTGAGTTGACTGGCTTTTGTTTTGGGCAGTGTAAAGATGCATGGAAAAGTCAGCCTGATATCCCAGGTTTCAAAAGTGAGTCCCATTGTGAATCCCTTTGTTTGCCAAGCAGACTTTGTTTACATTTGTACCTCATAGGTTTAAATGTGGGGTAACATAACATTTAAGCATTTTATAATTCTGTGTCACAGAGCCTGCAGACATTGGATTAATTGAAATTTTAATAACTTAGGTTTTGAACCTGATGGCTAGTGCTTCGTGAAGGATGACAGACTTCTTGTAACTGAGTCAAATGTTTCCATTTGTCTTCTCTGCATGAAGATCTTCAGTACAGCGTATTTCTGCTTACATAGTTTCATTAAAATAAGGCACTAATAACTCAGGGTTGCAAACTATTCGGTCTTGTGAGTTTCAAATCCCAGAGACCGTAGCTACTTTCCTTTCCCTTTCCTTTCTCTTTCTTTTCCCTTTCCCTTTCCCTTTCCCTTTCCCTTTCCCTTTCCCTTTCCCTTTCCCTTTCNCCCTTCCCTTCCCTTCCCCTCCCTTCCCTTCCCCTCCCTTCCCTTTTCTCTTACTTCGTATTCTTGGAAAGCTTTTTTATTCGTTTATCTTTAAGAATTTTACTCAGACGAAGACAAATACAGGACTCCACTCTTGTGCATCCACCATGCCAGCATCTTGCCTCATACCAGTTTTCAGACAATAGTCTGCATTTTTTCTCATCAGTCTTTCTATAGAAATGTCTTACATTTCCATTATTTCATATCTTAGACTGTAAAAAATTAATATGAAGTCTAAGTCCAAACTCTGGCCCAAACTTTTAAATAAAGACCCTATTCATTTCTTGCTGAACTTTTGAATTTTGTATTGAGTCAGTTAAATAGAAAAAGTTCCAATCTCAGAGGAAAAGTTGGATGCTGAGTTTTCTTTAAAAGCATCTCATTTACATCAGTAATTAAATGTGGCCTTTTTTCCCTGCTTAATTCAATTAATTATTTGGAGGTGAAATGACATATCTAACAGAAAAAGCAAGGTAGCTGTCTTGCAAAATACCTTTCATACCCATAAAACAGAAGTAAGATAGAAAAAAACCAAAACAACCCAAACTAATTTCTAATTTTAAAGCCGTATTTAGCAATCTAGAAAAGAAAAAAACCCTATTTAAACTCGATATAATTCTGACCATTTAATGTACTTTACTATTTGAAAACAAGTACAGGAACACTCTAAATTTGCATTTACATAATGCAATTGAAAAGCAGAGCTACCTTAGAATATCAGTTCTCCTGCAACTCCTCATCAAGTGAGGTTTGATAAACATGAAGGAAAAATCCTGAGCTTGTACTTTTGTTCTTCTTGCTGAAAAGTTTTATTTCAGACTGTTCCCTGATTCAGGTGCACTGGGCAGCAAATTTAGCCTTTCATAGGTAAACCTATTTGGTTATATAAATTTTGATTTTAAGCAATTTTCTTTGAATGTGTATATGCATGTGTATATAATATACGACTTACAGGGAGAAGATTCAATTTTTCCCTAAATAATGGTATGTATATACAAAATACAAAACTCTGCAATTGGGAGTTACTGTCTTGTAATTTGAATGTGATCACATTTTCGTTGTGTCTTTTGAAGATATTTCACTCTAAAAGTATCTACGTTTAGCTTGTCCCAAGGTTTTATTTTTGCTTATAGTGCCTTCACCTGTAATTTAAGGCCAATTGCAGAACTTTAACAGTAAAAATAGAATTTTTTTTTCTTTGAATCTTAGCTGGGGAAATACCTGTCTAAATGTCTTGTTTTGACAGCCAGAAGCACCTAACATGTTCCAGCTGACTTGTATTAGTTTGCAAGATTATACTTGAAACATGACTGTGTTTTTAGTGTACCTTAAACACAGTTTACTTTTATGTCAAACCTCAATTGCGTACTTTTACTATAGAATGGAGCCTGAAAACACTAATGAAGCAATTTCAATTTCAAATACCGCCCTTAATTTAACCATTTATTGAGTTGTAGGACACAACAGATCAAAATAGAAAGCAACTGGGATGGGAGGAAAAAATAAAGTCAGTGAAGCTGTGTTTTTGCTGCATCTTTATTTTATCTTTTCTCACTTTTGTCACCTTACCAAGTAAAATCTCCCTCTGAAATTCACAAGAATGATAAGCACATCTTTCAGCAACAGACTTTGTTCAGGAAACCTTTCAGAAACAAGAAATATGGGAAAAGGAACCAATTTATTCTGAATGGTTTTATTTTGTTTTGGGTTTGGTTTTTTTGTGTTTTTTTTTTTTTTTTTAAATCACACAGAACAATTCTCCAAATAGTAATCATTTACATTTGGCCTGTAGGATGCAAAGCAGGTACAGTTTTCTCCTTTTCAGGTTATCCTGTTTTGGTATACAGACAAGTACATTATGGGCCACTTCAGTTTACCCAGTTTAGTACACAGATGCAAGGTGACAGCTGATAGAGTGCAGCTATTTCGCTAATTCCACAGCTGGTGAATTGGTTGCAATAGCCTCTCTTTGACAGGGGAATTTGAGTCTGGCAGGATCTTGCAGGACTGGGTTTCTGGGTTTCCCTTTCATTGGGAACTTCTGTCTCTACAGTGTTTTTTCAGGCTATGGTTCTTCTGCACCCATATTGCCCATCAGCCTTACAGAAGCAATTTGGGGCACAGTTGTGGAGTATCAGATGATTAGAAAAATGCTTCTTTATTCTTTTTTTAAATGGAAAGTTCATCATAAAAAAATTCAAGATATTGGTCCAATGAGAAATGGTGCAGGGTGAGATGAGGTGTAATGAGGATAGAGCCTACGGATCAATCACCAGAACTAAAAAAGTTCAGATTTCTTCACAATTTGCCCACAGATTTCCTTGAAATCTGTGCTTTCCTGCCAGGACCTGACTAATATAAGGATTCTCTTGACTAACTTTCTAAGAAGCTGAAACCTATATCCCGTAAATCAAAGCTTGTTCCCTTGCATACCTGCACATTCTCTTCTCCTCACCCCTTTCTCTGTAAAACCTCACTTCCATTCATTTAATTCATACCAACCTTCATATTTCTGTTACAAATTTCTGCCCTGTCAAGCATGGAGTGTATAAGGTTTGCTTGTGGCCTGTTAGACTAGGTTGTGATTAAGGACAATTACCTGATCTTCATGCAGATACATTTCAGGGAGGTAAATGAGGGATGAGGAAGAATGGCTATTTGGAATTTATATGCATTGCTCCCTGTCTGCTTTATATATGTGTGTGAATATTTATGCATGGTTACTCTTCTTGTCTAATTCCTCAGTGTCTAGGGCCAGGACCCCACTGTGCTGAGGCTGCTCCAAACAGTCTTTCTGTTTTTGAAAGCCAAAATTAATGGGATCACAGCCAATCTAAATTTAGTTTTCACCATATGTATTCCACGATCACAAAAATAATTTATTGCCCCCCCCCTTTTGTTTGTTTGTTTTTCCCTTCCATTTTTACTGTTGTTCATTTCCCAGTTCTCAAGTATTAACACTATGGTGCAACAACTGGACAATGAAAAATCAGGACTTATTTCTTTAAAAACAGCTTTGTTCAAGAAATATTCATTTTATGACATTTGCTGAACTGGAGTTTTTTGAAAGACTTCTTTACATCTTCCTTTTAGGCTAATTTACATAGACTGATATTCCTTTCAGTATCAGATATTATGGCTATCTTCTTCAAAGCTCATTCCAATATACAGGTTTGCAATTCTTTTTTTTTTCCTTTTTGCAAAACATGAGATTATTTCAGAAATTTTGTATAAGCTGCTGACTACTAGCTTATGCATGATTTATTGTGATAAACACTGGGAATTTCTATGGGTATAACAGATGGAAAAGGGCTGCCCTGAACATGACTGTCATTATAACCTTGGGCAAGGATTTTTGGTTGGCCTTCCAAAAATGGAGATTATCAGCCTTTGCAAGTGTTTGAGGTGGGTAGGTTATAATCCTAAAAGCATTGCCTTGGGAGTTAAGAGACTGCCTTTGAAAACATTGGTCCAGGTTGAGAGACTGAAAGTTGGGGTGATAAACACATGAGCATTTGCTAGCAGAGCGAGCTGTTTTTTGATGTGATGGAATAGGGGAAGGGTTGCTGTGGAAGTCCCCTTTAGAAACTGTTAACCAGAGCAAACTGAGTATGATTTCTGTTCAGAAGACTATTTTAAAGAGGAAGTTAGTTTGCAAGCATCTAGTTTAAGTCAAGATATGTCTTACAGCTGAACAGGGGGAAAATCCTATTCCTTTGGATTTAAATATAAAATAACAGTGGGTTTTTATGCTTTTGCGTGTCTGCCATTGTAGCTACAGCTTCTATGATACACCATTGACTGGAGCCCCCAATTTTGATGGTATCTGAGCTGCAGCACACTTCTATTTCTTCTTCTAATAGGAATTGTTGCAACTAGCCTAATGATAACCTCCTGAAGGATATTCCTTTAAAGGCATTGCTCTGTCAGCGATGAGTCTCAAAAAAATAGTAACTTTATTCTAAAAGTATCAAAAAATTTAAAAGTCTGATCCTGGAAACATGACAGAAACTTTTTCATTTTGATAAATCAAAACCAATTATGTTTTTAAGTTTCAATCTTTCCATTAAGTTAACCCTTAACTGAAACACTTTTAATGGCTGTAGCAAGTTCATGCATTCAGAGAAGGTCTAGCAAAGGATTCGGACATTGAAAACATGTCAGACATAATAACTGCTTTCATAGCACTCTTGCTATATCAAAATAATGCATTTCAGCAAGACACTGGACTAGTTAATAACATTCTTTAACAAATAAAGTGTTCTGGTTTTCACCTCTCTACCTCAACAAAAACATTGGAATTCACCTACTTCTGTTTCTGATTTCTTTGACTGTTCATCCTTGGAAGTGGTGCTATGTGATGACCAGATATATTAGCAGACTAACTTTTGCCAAGGACATGCATAGTTTTTCTACCTACGTTTAGGACTTTAATTACATTTGCTTTTAAATTCCAGAAGAATTTAATTTTCTAACATACTTATTTACTGCATATTAAGTGAAGCTGACTTTCTGAAAATAGCAACATATTCTTTCTTTTTCCCCTCTCTTAAAAATGTTCAATGAGCAATTTCTTATGCAATACAGAACATTGTCTTTTTGCTATGCATTTTTTGATGTTAAACTTACCATAAACCCTTCTCAGCTATAGCTTCTTACAGAAGGAAATAATTTTTCCTAAATATAACTTTCAACTTTTATTTAAATATAGTATGCTTTATGCAATAATCTCATATCTGACTAACATAGTTATTTGTAAGTAATCCTTAATAGAAACTATTTATTAATAATAAGCCCAAACTGTCAGATACTAAAAAACATAGCAAAAAGATCTGTTATAAAATTTTAAACCTGTATATTAAATGTCCAGTGATTTGAAAATAAAGAAATGAATGAAAAACAAACACCAAAACGCCCCCCAAACCCAGCCAAGTATGTAAAATAAGAAACTGTTCTGGCCGATTGCTTATTCACTAATACCAAACTTTTGAGCCAGATGTTTCAAAGACCATGTGTTTCTCACCAGCTCAATTTCTACATGTATAACTGTGAGTGTATTACACTTTCCTTCACTGTGGAAATAATAAGGGCTCACTTAATAGTTAACCTCTCTATCATCTGGGCATTTGAATCCATCATTTATTTTCAAGTTGTCTTCACAGAGTTTTAAACAAAACATTTCTGATATGCTTTATTTCATGCCGTCTGCAATATGTTTTAAACCATGAGCTTTTGCTCTATGTGTATACCTATATTTTGTGCAATGTAAAATCACAATGTAACTAGCTAATGAAAGTCTCTGACATTTCTTTCAGTTCATAGTATAAGATATTGAGAGTGAGCTCAAGGTAAGACACGCAGTCACCAGTATGTGTGAAATCATCAGTTAAGTGCAAATTATCTTAATTCAGAAGCATGCACAACTCACTAGAGTCTTTCTGAATCTCTGGTGGAATAAGACAGTTCTTTCTAGAGCTATTTTCAGTCTAATTTTAATTATTTTAAGGAAATACCCCTCAAATGAAAATTTAGTTTGTTTCTCAAACTGTTAAAATAAGATTTAAGCAGAGACTTTTAAACACTGGTTTTAATCCCCATGTGCTACCTCCTCTCATTCATTTTATGTAAATCAAACTTGAGCTGATTTTAGAAAGTACAAATCCTATAAATTATGCTTCAGCCTGAGTGGAAATTTCTTTAACCAATATTTGGACTCAAACTATTTTAAAAAAACAAAGACCTTACAAAGAAAAAAGTTTTTATATATAAATACTATAGCAATTAGGAAGCTTGGTATTATTTTAAAGGGGTAACATAGTAAACAACCTTCTTCTTGAGGATGATAATGTGAAAACAATTATACTAGCTTATATTTGCAAACCTGCTTTCTGAATTATTCTATGTACGTATCTTACACCACTGGGAAATTATTTTCTTCATGATTTTGAGTAGCTATTACTTACATCTTCTTTCTTCCTTAGGTTTTTCCCACTACCTTCCTTTTTTACCTTACTTTTATCTCTATTATTTAAGAAAAATTCATCATTATTACTTCATACCAGGCTGAGTTTGGAGATCCAGGGATTTAAACACACACCCACTTTTGGAGGGAGATGCCACAAACTTTTACTGCATCACTGAAGTCATTTCTTAACAGGACAGTTGTTTCAGCATAAGTAATTTTTGGACATAAGTTTCTAATGTTTTTTGTTAAACTAACTACATAATGTGCTCTGACCCCTCCCAACAGAAAAGCAGAGACTCTGTATAATACAGTATTTGATTATGCCTTTCTCATATTTCTTGTTGCACAAATAAATTTTCAAGCTGAAATAACAAGCATCTCTGCTGCCTCAGCAGGGATAAACATTTTTAAACACATTAAAAACAAATTTGGAGTACTGTAGTTGGCAGTTATTTTGGGTCTGATCTGTCAAAATCATTGACTTTTTCCCATTGATTCCATGAAAAGTCACTTCACCAGTGCTATTGCTGTAATAAAAATAAGCACTTGTTATAAAGTGGGCTGGCATGAAAGAGATTTTCAACATCATAACAAATATAAATATGCAGTTTATCTGTGTCTCACACAACCCAATCATTGAATCTTGAGGTTTGAAAGAATTGAGAAAACAGGTCAGTGAACAACTCAGTGCAATCATAGAATCATTAAGGTTGGAAAAGACCTCCAAGATCATTGAGTCCAACCTTTGACATAACACCACCTTGTCAACCAAACCATAGCACTGAGTGCCATGTCCAGTCCTTTCTTGAACACTTCCAGAGATGGTGACTCCACTATCCCCCTGGGCAGTCCATTCAAATGTTTAGCCACCCTTTCAGTGAAGAAATTCTTCCTCATGTCCGACCTGAAACTCCCCTGGTGCAGTTTGAGGCCGTATCCTCTTGTCCTGTCACTGGTTGCCTGGGAGAAGAGACTGACCCCAACCGTGCTACTCAGGTAGTTGTAGAGTGATAAGGTCTCTCTCCCCTGAGCCCCCTTTGATGAGAGACAGGCTATGGATGTGGTCTACCTGGACTTCAGTAAAGCCTTTGATAATGCTTTCCACAGCACTCTCCTGGAGAAGTTGGCAGCCCATGGTTGGACAGATGCACTGGAGTTAAAAGCTGACTTAATGGCCAGGACCAGAGAGTGGTGGCAAGTGGTGCTACATCCAGTTGGCAGCTGGTCACTAGTAGGGTTTCCCAAGGCTCAGTATTGGGGCCAGCCCTGTTTAATAGCTTTATAAGTGATCTGGATGAGGGGATTGAAAGCACCTTTAGCCAGTTTGCAGCCAATACTAAGCTGGGTGGGACTTGTGCAAGCATTCTTTTTCATTTGTAGCCAAGTCTTTCCACAGGTTGTGTAGAGGAATTCACTTGTCATTCATACTTACATGTCCAATAACACCTTCTTTGAAAAAAGAGTGGAAAGATAATTTGATCTGATTATTGCTTCAGTTTGTAAGACTAATTCGCTCTCAATTCCATTGTGGCTTCTTCTAAATATTGCTTTCATTTAACAATGGGAGAGTACTTGTATGCTAATCAGAACTAGAGGTCACCAGTTCCTATAGTTCTTCACTGCTCTTTTTTCCTTTTTGGGACTTCCAAGTAGGTCTTTGGACTGTGAGTAGGTCTTCACTGGTGCCTCCAGCAGTCGTAATATAATCTGAAAAGAAACATTATAGAGAAAACTATAAATTATCTGAAAGCATTACTAGCTTATTAAAGTCAGTCAGTCAATACACTGGAGAACCAAGATAGGAACCACACAGAAACCACAGAACCACAGATCTTCACAGGACTTGTCACATGGAACAATAACAGTTCTAGTGCCATGTATTAGTGAACTCCAATGCAGAGATCATACCATTACAAACCTTGTACTTCAGAGGTCATGAGTGAGACTTGGATCAGACTAGTCTATATCTTTTCATAAAGCTGAGACCACATACAGGTTAAATTGGGATCATTCGCTTTAACACTTATTTTTCAAGTTTCTTTCTAATGGGAACTTTGTAGCTGATCTACTAATGCACATAATGTTGAACTACTGAAGAACACTTGTGAACATATTACAGTAATCGGAAAATTCCATTAATCCATAGCATCTCCTTAATCTCTTTTACAAAGAATATCTGAACATTCCTTAAAGTAGGTTTCCATTGATTTAAAAAATGTAACTCAGTTATTTAAAATGTTTGTGAAGCCCTTGTGATAACATTACAGTCATAGACTTCCAGTAGCAATAACACCTGTGCTAACAGTTCCCAGACTAACATGCAAATTTCAGAACATCAAGTATGCAAGGCAACCACCTCTTACAGAGCACTAGACATTTTAATAAAATATACCACCCTTTTATAAAACCATCTATCTGGAAGGACTTATGTTCTTTGTTGCCTCACATTCCTCTTCACTGCCCTCCAGCACTGTGACTACAGGGCAAGCAGGATCAGCATGATGATCCAGCAGATTAACCTGCTAAAACTAACACCATTTTTTCTATCAGATCAGTGAGGTGCTCTCAATTCCACTAAAGCTGTTGGTTATCGGAAGAGGGAAGCAGTGCTCAGCTAAGGGAGCCGGAGACTAGTGATTAGATTTATGTGAAACGAAACTGCATCTTGGTAGGAACTGAATGCCTATCTAAACAGGCACAGAGCAAATACAAAGAGAAATGTGCCCTTGGCTAAGATCTTTTGTCTTCACAGAATGATCATATCTACTGTGACTAGCAAATTGCATTTCTACACATCTAACGACTTTCAAAGCAAGAAATAGATCCTTTAAATTAGCTCATCATTCCTAGTCTATACTCATTATTATTCTATACTTAGTTTCAAAAATTGAGGGTAAGGTACATACAAGGGGAGAAATTATTTGCACATGAGTGTCTTGGTGGGACCATTCACTGACTAAGCATTGGCATTTCTTTTGTGCATCTTCCTGACATCAACATGACAATTCATTTTGTTTCTACTGCACCATTATATACAAGAAGTAAGGGATTGGTAGACATTCCCAAATTGCCTGTCAACCTTTTAATTTGTAGTTCTTGGGTTTTTTTTATGGTTAAGACACACACTGTGAATTTTTTCTCATTAAAATGGCTTCTAACACAGGCAGCTGACAGTATTACTTGAATTTACACGTTTCATGTCCATGCTTTGTCAGAAAAAAGATTTACTTGTTTTTGGCTAACTAGAATTTAAGCCTCTTGTATGCTAACATATTAAACTCTGCATTCAGATAAAATTTTATGTGAACCCAAGAAACATCATCTTTCAGCAACAAAGGGACAATAATGTTGAAAGTCAATTCCTTCTGTGGCCAAAAATGTTGTTGATATTTTTTTTATTATATTGAAAATAAACCTGATATTGTTAAAGCCTGGACAGTTGGGCTTTTAATAAATGAACAGCAAAGGAGATGTATTGAATTTTGTGTAACTCATTTAAAATTAGTTTTAAAGCAATGTGACTCCACTTATAATAGTTGCAATGTTGTCACTTCTGAGTATTAGTTCCTTTCACGCTTTTTTTCTTTTAACATGTTTAACTAAAATGAAAATAACCATTTTCTCACAGGACTTCTATATGTGATATATTTTACCATTGTTACAGAGCAAAGGCAGTTTCCCTGTCAAGCACAGTCATTAATTTTGTGAATAAAATTTGTTTCATCTATAGTTCCTGGTCTGTACTAACAAAAAGAACTTTTAGTTCTTTTAGCAGTAGTGATATAAACTATTCTGAAATTTTTTGTATTTGTCCACCTGGTGTTTACAGCCAAAGCCTTCTCTGGAGGTTGGGCTCAGAATCTTTTGTTACTTTAAATATTACAGCTTAGTTAATTTCTCCTGCCATAATTCACAGCTGGCACAGAATGAAATTATGCTCATTCTTTAGTATAGTCTCTGCAGTTATAGACCTACTTGCTTTGAACTACAGATATAATGAGAAACCTTAGGTACACACCCTTTGCAGACAAGAAGGCTTTGGAAATTGTGGTGTATAGACCAGGCGAAGATGAGGTACACTCTATTTCTTTCGTTCAGTCTGTAGCCCTGTGCAGCAAATATCTTATAAGAGAGGGGAGTAGCAGATAGGTTGGTAGCCTTGTAATAAAAAAGAGGTTTCCAAGCTTTCAGTTCCTATAGCTAGGGCAGTTCTTTACTCTGCCCAGTGAGTGGTCGTCCTTAGAGGATGAATGAATAATTTACAGGATTTAGAATGCTTAAGGCGAAGGCAAGGCTTGTGGGCAGAGGGAAAAAGCAAGAGAGCAAAAAATTGGAGGTAGAAGGTAGTGAGATAGAAAATACATAAATTTCTACCAGTACTAAGTACTGGAAGCATGTCTGATGGCATGTGATTTGCAAAGATTAACAACTCAGGAGATTAATAAAGTATTACCTAATTAAACAAGAGCACAATAATCCTCAAAGGCTATATATCATTCTTTCTGCTCAGGATAGTAAAAATAATAATAAAAAATAAATCATTAGTATTGTCCCTTAATCCCCCAAATCTCCTTACAATGAATCTAGCATCTCCAGATGTTCTATTGAAAATTACTCTTGCAAGATTTGAATGCAATTATTTTCACAGGAAATTATTTAGCTAAAATTGAGGTAGCTAATGAATTTTAATTTCTCTCTGCACTTTTCATTTGAATATCTTCCTAATGTATCTACAGAAAGTCAGGACATTTATGAGCATTTAAACACAAAGACAATTTGATTGTACTAAACAAACCAATGTTCCCTCTCCTGTTTCATACCAAATTGGTGATCTTAAAGGTCTTTGCCTAAGCAGTTCTATGTTTCAATATAAACATGGCACTATGCCACCTGCAGCTTGGCACAATGAGCTCTCAGAGCCTGCTTCATGGCTTCTCTGACTCTGGTCTGAACCTGGCCTTCAGCAGAGCAAGAACAGCTTCTGCAGTACCTCTCTCACACCCAGGGGGAAAAAGATGGAGATCCAGAAAAGAAGAGAAGGAATAGTTAGCAAAATAAAAGATAGAAAGAATGAAGGTAACCTCCCTGCAGACTGGAATAGGAAAAAGACACAGCTATTGAACCTAAACTGGGACAAGATCCGAGAACTCTATGTACGTAGCTGCATGCAAAAGAGTTCCTGTTGTACCACAGCTGTTGAATGCTTCCCTTGTGTTTCAACTAATTCTTAGGAGCATGAATTTATTTATAATTAGTAGAGAGGGGTAAGCATTTTCCAAAGGCTGAGTGGGTGTTTGTCTGCTTTGAACAGGAACCTAAATTCCAAATTCCTAGTGATGGAATTTAGGTGAGCTCAGTCTAGTTCTTTGCATCTTTTGTTGTTATAAATCTGTATCAACCACAAATCTGAGTCCTCAAAGAGCTCTTACTGCTTGTATATATTATACGTACAATCTCCCACCCCATATTCACACAGTGTGTTTTTCCCTTGATTAGATGAACATTTCTTAATGGGTCATAATAAGCATGGGGAATTTTTCAAAAATTTGAGCAATATTAACATGGTTTAGACCTTAAGTTGAATCAGTAGTACACAAAGCATAAAAGAATTATCTCAAAGATAATAAATTCTCTTGCTGTGAGGAAACTGTAGGATATAATGTATTTTGGGTGAATTTAAGCATTATTGTTGCTCTTTGTGTCACCTGCTGGTTAGAGTGTAAGGAAAGGGGAATAGGGTAACATTTCACTCCCTCTAATGTTCAACTTTTGAATGAGATTGCATTACCTTAGCTTTTGTGTTTAATGTTTGTTGTAAAATAACAAGTAGCTTTAATTGGAAAGTAATCAGTTAAGGCAACACTACAAGAGAATTAGTCTGTTCTGAGCCACTATGATCTTGGCTTTAAAGAATACATCCTGATTTCTTTATTTCTTTACTCATAAAAGTTTATTTTTCTAAATGTCTCGTTTAGGTTGTTTATTCTTTGATTTGCCTGTGATGTGGGGAAAGGGTAAGCAAAGAAGTTACCTCTCAGAAACAGAGCCTCAACCAAATGAATTATTTTTTTTTATAAAAAAAAGGCTTATTATACGGTAAGAGCAATGCAGGCCTGGACACGAAGGGGGAGTCTCCACTCCACCAACTCGTGTATCAGGTACAATGTGTGTCTGGCTGTTATCTAGCCACTTTTATACATATTCATTACATGGTATACATATTAATTTTTACATACTTCTCTTTATATAGCTACAGTTAAGTCATTATTTTTACAACTGGTTAATTACTATATTACAATTTAGTATCTTGATACCTTCCCACCACAATTCAGGTATTCATTGATAAAGGGGTGACAGGGGAGTTTGGGGGGGACATGTACAATTTAGTGTCTTGATAAAGGAGTGACAGGGGAGTTTTAGGATTTAGTGTTTTGACAGATTCCTTATCATAATTTAGGTATCCCTTAGTAAAGGTTCAGGGAAACTGATGACCTTACAACAGTTGGTTTTATTATTTTATGAGGGTGCAATAAAACCATTTGTTTCCCTACTGGCACAAATCATATACATACTTATTACATTGACAAAAGTATTGAGTGTATTGGAGAAAAAACTATTTTTATCTCTTAAAATTTACCTACTGTTCTTTGGATTCCATTTCTTTTCCTGCATTAGTAATGGTAATTGCCACAAAACTAAGACTACATAGACATCAGTGAGAATATGGCCCTATTTAGGCGAAAGTTAGCTAGTCTATACAGTCTAATTTATATTAAAGGAAGAACAGCTTTGTGCAATACATCCAAAATTTACAAATGTTCTGATGCTGGCAACTGTGCTGATTTCCTCCTAATGTTTTGTATTGTGGGAGAAAGCCATTAGCAGGATGATGAGAGCAGAAATGTTTAGCAAATGGAGACCACCAGTGGGCTGGAGGCTTTGTCTTGTCATAGCTGTCACTGAGGTTCAGTCCTTGCACTAGATACCACATATGCAGAACAGCATGAGAGCCTCCTCCAAAGTAACACTGTTGAGAATCATCACTTATGACATTATGGGGGGACTTCAGTGTATCCAGTGGAAAGCTCTGCCACAAAAAAGAGCATAAGATTTGATTATAAGGGATCTAAAACAAATGAATTAACAATTCAAAAATAACACAGACTGAATCTTGACAATGTGCAAAGATTGGGGTTTTTTTTGGTAGCATGACAAAATTAACAAAGCCAAAGGAATGGAACAGAGTAACAGGAGGATTAACGGTGTTGTCCACCAAATAGAGAAAAGGAACGGATAAAATATGTTTTAGAAAAAGTAAGTTTGTTGTCACTAATTTCCATTTGAAAACTGAATATCCACAAGGCAATCTTGGAAAAACAGAGGGACTTCTTGCACTTCTATCTGGAGCAGAGTAACCTGGAGCAGGGCAGTATTTCTAGCTTGCCTTTAAATTCAAATCAAGTTAAAATTTATTTTCCCAAAGCATTATCAGCATGGTCTGGTGGTTAGAAGGAATGAACTTGTGTCTTTTGTCTCAACTAAATAAGGTATAATGTTTGTTTTTGTGGCAAAACTGGATTAAGAATATTTTTTTAATACTTGACTTAGTTCAATGAACAAAATTAGCATTAAGCACATAAAAAAGGCCAATTAATAATATAGTATTTTAATCCAAAAGGTTTTAAAATTCAAATATTCTTTCAAATTCAGAGTATGTGAAAATGGCTGATACTTTTCTTTCTTCTCTGGATGTCTTGCAAGCTGGGACTAGTGCTTTGATTCCACTTTCTCAATCTCATCCAAAAAGGCTATCATGAACAAGTGTCTTGCCACTTACCTGCAGAGAAATAGCGAAAGAAATAGGCAGCTCTTAACAAAGAAAGAATAAATGCCAACACTACTATTAATTTCTCTTAGCTAGATGATAAATCTCTAATTATTTTCCTTTCAAGAATGAGGTCACAATGGGAGCCCCTGTATGTAACAAAGTACAGGTACTCTAAATTTTATAAATGTATTAGAACACTGAATAAATGTATTGAGGACAGAAAAGGGATCTATCTTGGGATGTGTTCAGGCATTGCTGAATAACCAGGAGAAATAATCAGAGCTACCATACAAAATATTAACGTTCCAGCAGATACAACTGAATGCCTGAAATTTGGTCATCCATGATAATTCATAATGTTTTAGTACCTTACATTAGAACTGTTTCACACAATCTTTTAATTAGCACTCTTATCGGCTTTTCTGAAAAAAATTAAATGGCTTCAAGCTATCTGATGAGCATGAGCATTATAAACAGGAAAAAAGGAAACTCAGGATATTTCAGCTGATGCTGGAATACAAAAAGCCTAGTTCAAACAATAACTTACTAAGTACTGAAAATTGATAACTTTTTAATACCTTTAAAAATTTCTTTTTTAAAAAAGCTTATCTCAAAATTTTTTTGTTGGGATAAACCCCCAAATGAACTTAAATACTTTACAGTGTTTGAAGCATCAGAGATGAATTTCACACAGCCAGAATTAGGTTTATGGATCTAAAAGCTACTTTTAGAGCCAGTGAAATAAGACTGATGTCTTGTATTCACCAACTCAGAATCTGTGTTGGACAAATGTCTCTATGTATAGGGTGTTCAGTACCTGTTAACTGAAACTCTGTGACAAATCCTGTTAAGGTAACTATCTTATGAATGGGATTTGCCAAAAAAAATCTCTCCTAATTTTTGTATGACAACAAAAGGTCCTAGGCTTCTCCTTGAACAATCTCTTTATCTTTCCTTAGAAAGAGATAAGATGGCCACCCTTTCACATGCATGGCAGGAACAGTTAGAAAGTCAGCACTGGCAGGAAAGAGTGGATGGTTGGAATTCAATACCCGGTGACTGGTGCTGGAGTGAGGCTGGGGTGCTCATACAGGCAGTCGGAGCCAGGTTGCAGATACCCCTGGCAACTGGAGAACCTGCAAGACACCTATTAGATCCAGAGATGAGACTTAGTTGTTGCAATTTTGATGTTTGTTGGTCAAAGTGGTGATGGGAACCGCAGGTGGCTGAGGGAAGCCCCAAAACTCAAAGTTATATGTGCTCAGGTTCAGGTGGGAACACCTCCAGTAATTCCCCTAGGGTGGGGAGTTTTACACTGGGTCATGTAATACTGTGAGTCCCAGGAGCCTTTGACACTTTCTAAGATGCTGCAGCTGTCTCTTACTTCAGTGCAGTCTTTATGAGCATTATGGCTCATCAACAAGAGATGAATACTTTCAGGCAAGGTCTAAATGTTCAGGGAGTTATCAGAGCTGAGTCATCTGCGTAAGGAAAAAGAAACACTAGCCCATCTTGCTGGGTTTCCTTTTCTTGCTTAACACCCAGCTCCTAGCCTGAGGTGTCAGATGTGCACGCCTTCAGCCCCTGGCCTGGGTGGCCACTCTGCTAATTAAGCCATGAGCACCAATAGTTCAGTCTCTTACAGTGCCTAAGCAGTCACTGCAGGTGGTCAAATGTCTGAGTCATTAATCTCTAGTAGCTCGGTCTCTTTAAAAAAGCAAAACACCAAAAAGCCATAAAGGTATACGTGGAGCAAAGAAAAGCTGAATGCCAGAATTTTTCTGTAACCCAGGACAATGTGTAAAACTGAAATGGCAATATTAAGCTCTCTTTTTTTTTCTTCACAATAAATTATGATATGTAGATTTTTGATCTTTGAGCTTTAAGGCCCAGAAGGGATTGGTTTGTCTCTAGGGAGAGAATATTAATCAAGGAGCTAAGGTTCACAGCAATTTGGCTGCCAGATTGTTCCACTTCTAATGACTTCTGTTCTTCCTTATCAGTCTAGCATAGCCAGAACCGCTTACTTATTATTTACTGAGCACAGTTTGAATTGCATCAAAGACAGCTTCCACTCATCAAGCTGTTTCCTGGTATTAATTTAGCTCTTCCTTCCTACATCTGTAGCTAAAGCAAGTTTCCATAGTGTTTAAACTAAGGCTAGAAATAAGTCAAGAACTCTGAGTCTTGGTGATAAATTTCTATTTAATTTTATCTATTTAAATGCAAAACTTACCTGAACTTGGAAGGGCAATGCAAGGGATGCTTAGGGTTTTCTGGCAATAAATGTATCCCAAAGGATTGAGTTGGAAGAGCAACCTTGTACAAAGTAGAAAGATCAGTTTTAAGGTGAATGGCTTTGGAAAAGTGGTTTTGGGAAGGGACAGTATTCTGCCTACTGACATACAAAGCTAAGCAGGTTTAAGAGCTGATATGACTGAAAGGAAATTTCAGCAGTCTTTCAGTGCAGTTCAAGTATTCTGCTTTGACTAGATTCGTGCATTGACTGATAGCTTCTAAGTCACTTTTATCCACATAATAAAAGACTGTGAACAAGTAGACTGACCTCATGGATACTCCAGATTCTTCAAGATCTAAATATAGCCAGCTAGAAGCTAGATTTCCAGTCTTTCTGAAGTTCCCACCTTTTTGGGAGGCAATTTCACAATAGTCTTAGGCTGATCTGAGATGATCCTAACAATAATTACAAGTGACTGGTACACTTTGTGGGTGTCCTGTGTACCCATACTGGCAGCGGACTATTGGGCCCTATTTTTGAGTTTTCAGCTACCTTAGGAAGACAATGAGCATTAAGATAAAGGGCATTTTGGGGGAGCTGAACATGTCATTTGAATATTGAAAATTAGCAATTGATTGCTGTAACTCTTGTAACTGTGCCTAGGATAATATTTATTGTCTGTGACAACCTGTGCGTTGTTTTGGGTGGGTTTTTTTTTTGTTTTAGTTTTGTTTGTTTCTTGTAGTTTTGGTGTTTTTTGGGTTTTTTTAATGCTTAGATTTTCTAGTTATAAGATGAATCTATTCCAACTAGATAGACTGATTTCTAGCTTTAAAGTTACTTTAAAATAATGGGCTTTTTAAAGAAAAGTACAGCCTGCTGTTACAGAGATGTTGATAAATATTCCTACCGCACAGTTTTTGCTCATCTCTTTTTCTGGTACAAATAAATCAAATTTCTTAGAGAGTGCAAGTAATAAAAGAAAAATTTGCCAGAAAGTGTTGCAGTGTATTCCTCAGACAATATGTCTGTGAATAACTAGACAAACAGTGTCCACTGCTGGTAAATCAGATAATTGCAGTGCACATTAGAGAGAGATGCTGTTCAAAGCTTTCACTGAGTTAAGTCTTAACTGTCAGATATTTTGTAATTTAACTTTGTAAGATTGTATTGTAAAGTCAGGTCACTAGGTTAGAAGTATTCATGTTACGGACACTAACAATAAATGCTGTGATGTTTGAACTAGTAGCCAGGAATATCACCACAGTAGCATGAGCATGTATTGCAAATTTTTTTCAGGATTTAAAAATAATTTTGGTATTCATTAAATTATGTCAATTCTTCAAAATAAAAAAAGAAACATATCAAAGTCTATTAACTTTATCTTGATGTTCTAAATCATATAAGTAACAAGATAGGCAAGCAGAAGTTCTTAAATTCTTTTTTTTCTTTAGGTCAAATGCCTGTTCCTTTGCTAATATGAACTATATTAGCATGTCAGATACTTCTGAATATCTAGATTAACTAAAAAAGGAGCTAAGTATACTTCTTTTCTGAGATTTATATTTTTCATTAATTTACTCCCTTCAATAAAAGTAGTAGACAATGCAGGGAATTTTCTGTTTGTTTCGAAAGGGAAACACAGTATATGGCTTTTTTTCAGAGAACATCAGTTGTGTCTGAACTCCAAAGGAAGAAACATGTCTACAGGAATAGGTCTCAAAGGAGATCAAGATTTACCCTATGGATGAATGTGGCATTAGCCAGAATTGTTCTATATCTACGTTTTCTCCCTTCAGAGACTTAGTTTCTCTATTAGTAATACCCAGAGAAATAGTGTTTTACCTCCCCTCTAGAACAAGAAAAGAACAAAATGTCTTAAAAATAGTATAAAAGGGACTGGAAAACAAACGTAATTTGAAAATAAATGGTAGAAGCATTGTAAGCAAGGAAGATGAGTATCAAAAAGTTCTTTTGCCAAATTGCTTACAGTCTCAATTTTAGGCCACATAGCAGAAAATAAGACGATTTTTGCTAAATTATTTGGCAGGGAGTATATTTCATACTTTCTTCCAAGAAACAAAGTAGTATTGTGGATGTGTTTGTATGGGTGTGCATGTGCATGTGTGCATGCAAATGCATGGGTACACAGGCTCCAGTTCTTCCTGTCATTGGTAAAAATCACTTTTTATATTTAAGAGACTATTGAATGTCATTTGAGTGGAGTCATCCTTCTGCTTCTCAAGATAGTTATTTATGTATGTCTCTGCTCATAGTGTCTTTTCAGGATTTTATTGTAATGGATATAATGTGCTTTTTCTTCTGAGTCTCTGAGATGGTCAAAATCCAACACTTCCCTTGTTCATAAGGTTCATAAATAGTGCACATTTTTTTCTCATATGTTTCTCATGTGTTGTATCTGTTCTGAGGAAAGCAAGAAACTCACTTGTAAAGATGTTCTAGGAGTAGAAAATCCTCACTGGAGAGTATTCTCATACAGGTACAACAGCTTACATGCTCTGCCAGCTGTACTGACTCCAGAGGAAATTCAGTCTAGAGACCAAATTTCTCAGCAACAGTGCTCCTTTTGTTTCTGTAGAACAAAGTTAAACAGACTCACCTTGCAGGGACTTTCAGTTACTAGAGAGAATAATAGCAAAGTCTGTTGCATGTTTCAGAAGTCATGCAAAACAGACAAGTCCTGCTGTGCCTAGATAAGTAAACGCAACAGATGTTGGCTTAAGCTGTGCATATTAATGAAGAAGCTCTCCATGCTGTTTTTAGGCCTCTAAATCTTAAACTGCTCTCTGCAGCTGTGTGGACTGGAGATTGGGGGTGGTGATTGTGTTTGCTTTTCTTTGATGAAAGTCCTTGTTCTGGCTTGTGTCATGAGAGCCTTGTCTGAAGCACTCTGGTGGCAGATCTGCTATTAGCTTCAGCGGGAACAAAATTAATGGCAATGTGTTTCTGTTGTTAGTTATTAAAAACCTCTCTTTAAGGGGACTACTTATTTTTAAAGGTAAAATTACATATATGTCATTGCAGAAACCACAATTTAATTTTAAATTACTTTCTATAGATTTTTCCCTGAAAGTGATATCGATTTCTTTTTTTTTTTCCTTCCCTCTCCCCGCTCCCCGTTTTTTCCCCCCCTACTGTTGTCATTAACTGTTGTTAAAAAGAGACTTGTTAGGTTTTGGGCCTGGGTGAGCTATCCTGCAGACACTTTATATGATCTGTGTGCTGTTCAGATTTTCCTGTCAACCCAGCTGATTTCTTTTGTTCACCTGGTCTCTAAAGAAGTGCTATCAGAAGTAGAGGACAAATAGACAGAAACCAGGAATAGTCATAAAAGATTTCAGAGAAGCTGTGCTAAAAGTTAGTGGCTGTAAATCATGCATCTTATCTTACAGAAAGATCAATTGTAAAAAATAGCATAAGAATCTACATCCACCTTTCTTTTTTCTCCTTTTGAAGAATGAAGGGTTATCCAATGGTGGGGGGGGGTGGTGGTGGTGGTATAGAAATTCTGGTGTAATTAAAGCAGGTATTTTACTTGACACAGCACTATTTGTGCGACTCATTTCTACAGGACAATGGGTGTGATTTAGCATTAGGAAGGGAAGGGGGAAAGCAAAGTCAAAAAGCCAGAGCAAACCCAAGCAATCTGAGAATTATGTAATATCTAAAGAGTAAGCCAATATTTAGTGTGGAGTTACCCAGTCCTTTGAGTTACAGATGTATCCTAGGTAAAATGTGAAAGAAATATCACTGATCAATGCAGAACAAACATTGCACCAGCTAAGCCATTGGCTTTGAGCTGCTATAGGCACCTCCCTAGCTGTTACCTATATATTGGTGGTTACATTTTGATAGTTCTCTACACAACCATACTAGTCTTATTAGAAGCATGGAATGAATATAAACTATCTGAAAAGGGATTTCTTATCTATGTTTTAATATTTTCATGCTGATATGGTCATGACAAATACAACCTTTTATGTTGACATGTTTTTCTAATGTGTTAAGTTTTTAAAAATTAAACACCAACCTACAGAATAAGCCACAGATTATATGTTTCATCTTGTTCAAGTCATTATTTCTCTTGTTCTGTCTTTGCCTCCCAAGAAAATTAAATGAAGAACTGAAAGTTACTATTGCTTACCAACACCCATCCTCCTGCATATGTATGCACTGTGTGCCTTGGGAAGATATCAGTTTGCAATTATATGAATAATCCTATTTGTAGGACTGTATCTCATTTTCTTATGATATTATTTTCTGGGAGTGCAGGTGTCTTAGTATGTACATTGAATTTAGACACGTCAATTATGGTCCACCAAAACTACTGGCAACCTTCAAGGAATTTTTGTATCAGAACCAACAAACACTCAGAATCCCAATTTTAGCTGGAAACAACACCCTGGTAATCAGTCTGCTGTCTTATCAAAAGCACCACAAGGTTGATTAAATGAATCCACCACAATTTAGAAACAAGTATTTTTTCCACTCCTGAGAGGTCGCTTCCTGGAATTATGCTAAATTTTTCCAGTGGTCAAGATGTACCTTTATGCATACCTTGCAACTGTTAGGCCTAAATCAGTACTTTTACCCCCACAGTGTCCCTCCTACTTTGAATAGAATTGTAAGAGGTAAAGTACTAATCTTTTTTGCAACTATAGCACACAATAAAAAACCAAACTACATTTTCAGAGACATGAAACAACCTTCAATTCTCTAGAGTTGGAAGAACATCTAGATTCACAATACTAATGATTTCTAGAATACAAGATAAATTGACTTAACATATCCTACTGTATTTAACTGGACAAGAAAGCTGTGTGTGCCTACTGTTGGCAAGCAAGTGCTATAAAAACTTCACTAGACCTCATGAAACTTAAACATATTTTGTAGGAATGTAAGAATCTAACATGTTACACTCCTATAAAATGTATGTCTGTAAGAACTTTGGGGTTTGCTTGAGTTTTTTTTGGTTTGATTTTGATATGAAGAATGGTTTCTGAATACCTGGGAGGAGAAAATTTCAGTGGAGTGTGCATATGTGGGAAAATACCTGTAAAAAGACATTTTGCTTTATATTGAAATGATTTATGAAAGGAAAAACTCTATAGAGTTTTCATGTCTACATTGACCAGAAATTACTCTGCAGCTTGAAACTTTATCTAATATAGCAGAAAACATGGGGCGGGGAGGGGGGGAGGGAGGGGAGTAGGGAAGGAAAATAATAGCACAGCTCATAATGTGTAAGGATAAAATTTTCAGTTCTGTAAATTTTGGAACCTACGGATCTAGGTTAGAATAGACTACGAATCCTATTTTTCCTAATGAAAATCCTTATAGAAACATATTATGTATCACAAGTACATTCATATACCCAAACATTAAAGGTGTGCATTTTAATATTGAACTTTGATGCCTGAAAATACCACATTGTAATTTACATGTTAAATTAGATAAAATGGAATGTCATTTGTTCCAAGTCAAGTAAATGTAATGAATAATAATGTTTCTTATATAGATATTATGTACCCTAGTATATAATATAGCGAGTATTTTATACACACTTTATATATGTTGAATTTTTTACTCTAAAATTCATCCAAGTAAGCAATTTTATAGATTCTAAAATGTTTTTGTTTTAGAAAATTCCTGAAATACATAATAAACTGTCAGTAAGAAATGAACAGATGAGCAAATAGAAAGTATTTAAAATCTCTTCTCACCCTCTTTAGCTTTTAATTGTTTGTTTTCATATCCAGAGTTTTGTGAATAAGAAATAAACTCCTGGTTTAATGTAAAAAATGTTGTAACTAAGATATTTCCATTTGTTCACTATGCATAATCTCATGCAGTTACTAGTGTTTAAGGTAGCCAATATGTTCATACTTCTACAATCCATCTGCTAGCAAAACCTTCGAGTAGAATTGCACACATTTTATCACAGGTTAAGACACCAGATGGCTCTCTTGAGTTTTCTTTGCAAAACCTCAAGCCGTAAACAAGTGCTCTGCATTTCTGAGATGCGAGTGTGAAGCTATTGTTTTTGATCTCTGGAGTAAGAAACACATTTTCTCTTTGTCTATAGGCATACCACCCGTTTTCACCTTCTTTCTTTCTTTGCCATCACCCCAAGCATCATGTCATTGAGAAATGTCAGCGTGTTCTGGCAAAGACTCAGTATCTGAAGGGAACTATGGAAAAAGAACAATAGTAGTAGATAGTATAATAGCATAGCATCTTTGGATAATATAAAGAGGTTCCTCCAGCAAGAGGGAACGTGGAACCTACATCTTTTTTGAGATAGTTTATCATGAGAATGTATGTATTCCTCTGCTAAATTCCTGTGAAAATGAAAGATAGTGGGTGGTTGGCCTTTATTTTGCTCTACTCCTTCTCATTCATTCCTTTGTTTGGAGCCAGCTGCCAAGTCGTGCTGACTTTGGGCTGTGTCCTGCCAGCTCCACCGCGGTGGCTCGGGATGTCCTGTGTCCCGCAGGGCTGGTCTCTGCTCCGCTGTCCGTGGTGCTGAAGGCAGAAGCGCACCGGGGAGGGGAGCGCTGCCGTGGACGGGAGCAGGGCTGGGGCTGGGGGAGGCCCACTGGGACGGCACTTGGAGGAGCGCTTCCCTCTTGAAAGGTCTTAAGGAAGGCAACACCGTGTCTTGTCCACTTCTGAGAAGGAAGGAAAAAGAAAGCAGTATACAAAAATACAACAGTGAAGTTTAAATTTAAAAACATAACCACCTCTCTGTCTAATTGCATTAGTTAAGGCAATTGTAACCGTTGTAAGGAAATTGCTGCTCAGTAAAAATTGCCAGATAGAAAATCCAATGAGTCTTAGCTGAATCTCTTTAGAGACACTTTTAAATAGAATTAAAATGTATTATCCAGATCCGATTGTGCATGTTCTGTTCCTAGTTGGTCTGGTGTTAATACAAAATCCCTGTATACTGGAGTTCCCACCATACACTTTTGCCCTCTGTATAAAAATAGCGCTTTGTAGATTAAAGGATTTAGGGGGAAAATGGTCAATATCAGAGATGCTGAAACAAGAACATACTCTTACAGACTAGGTTCAGTATTGCAAAACAATTAATTATCCTGGATTGATACTTGCACCTTCGAGCCTGTTTAAAAAACCCCAAACAAACTCAACAACAAGAAACCCCCACAAACTCATCTAATAAGAAATTAGAGTATTCTGAAAACAGTATAAAAATAGATATTTATTACACAATAATTCCCTGTGCAAGCATCTGTCCTTCTTTACAGGATAACTGTATTTTTTTTTCCTGTGAGGCTGCTTGCTTCCTTTTTCCTAATTCCCTCTGGCTAGTTACAACTTCAGGAAGTTTAACCATTATGTTGCAGAAAGTAAATCTGAAAAACTTTGAGCCCTTATCTGAAAAGGGAGAAGAGCTAAGAGAAAAAGATGAAAGGAAACAAGTGAGATGTCATATTTTACATGGTAGTTACTGTTTGTGGTGTCTTGTGAACTCTTCGGGGCAGATAGTCCTTAGGCGTTCTTTGTCTAGTGCATTTGGCTGGTGCTTCCTCAAGTGCTCCAAGAGAGCATACAATTTTACATGGTGCTGGTCATCAATAAATCTCCTGCCGCGGCTGTTTGTGGCTGCCCTACGTAATACCTTCTGTATTTGGGTCGAAGGTCCCCTCCGCCTCGTAGATGAGCTTCTTCCTCACGGCTCTAAAGCCATTCCATGGGGCAGAAACCCCTGTCCGGCTAGGCGACACCCCCAGCCCCGTCCTTTCCCGGGCTGTGGGGCGCGGAGGGACGGCCGGGCGGGCCGGCAGAGGGGCTGCCGCGGGGCGGGGTGCCCTTGGCGGAATGCGGTCCCACCTTACCCGGCTGCCCTGCCCCCACGGCTTCCCCGGCCTGGGGACAGGGACAGGTGCCACTGTCACCGCTGGGGGGGCGGGGACGGCCGGCAGGGAGTCGGTGCTGGGGAGCTGGCGAGAGGGTGCGTGCGAGGGTGCATCGGTGTGCCGGGGTGGGCGGAGGAGAACGGGGAGGGCCATTCGCCCCTCCGGCAGCGCGCAGCACCCTCCTCCACCCCGGGGAGGGAGCCCCTTACGAAGCCATCCGGAAACCTAACGGGGGGCAGAGTCAGCTGGAGGCGGATGCACCGGGAACCCCCCCGGTTCCCACCAGAAAAACGCATCAGCAACATCCCGTTCCTCCTCCTCTCTTCCCCCTTTGCTTTATTCTCCTGTCTTTCCCCACTCCTCCACCCCCCGCACCCTCGCCGCCCCTCGCCTTGGGGAGGACAAAAAAAGCTCCAGCGGTGCGTGCTTGTTGTG
>WBMV01009147.1:946073-1082457 GCA_013396655.1 Campylorhamphus procurvoides | reverse complement strand
CGGGCGCCGCCCCCGCTCCTGCCAGCCGGCGGCTCCGGCTCCTCGAGGAGCCGCGGGCGGCGAGCCCAGCCCGCCCCGGCGCCCCGGTGTTGGTCACACAGGTGTGCCGCGGGCAGGAAGCCCCTCGGGGCAGGCAGCCGGCGCGGAGAGAGCCCCGCCCGCTCCTCCGCGTGTCCCCGTCTCGCCCGTGCTTCCCTTTGAAGGACAAAGAGCGCACAGCGCGGAAAGCTCTTTGGGTGTCCGGTGTCTGGGGGCCGTCACTCACCAGCCCCTTCCCTGAGCCACCCACTTGGCCGTAGTGGAGTGGTCCTGCTCCGTGCTGTCCAGTGACTCCCCGTTCAGCACAGTGAGAGGTGATACACAACCGACAGCTGTGGGAGAGCTTCCCTACATCCCCTTGGGTGCCCAGGTGCAGATCCACCTGCCTGTTGCCCATGCCCAGCCAGGGCCTTGCCATGCAGACCAACAGGTTCTGCTGGCAGTTCTTCAGGGTAGATGACCAGTAGTCAATGCAGACAACTAAAACTGGTGCCATGGTGATTGTATTCTATCCAGTACTTTGTGTTAGAACCCTAGAAATAAAAGGAGTCAAATGATATTGCAATGACTTCTCTATTTTTTAAAATTCTGTGCTATTCAACAGCATTCAGAAATGGTGATTACTTACTTTGTACTTGTACTCAGTAAGTAAACAAGTAGTGTTAGAAGGAAAGGATTGTATCATGAAGAGTGAAAATTATCACTTGAAATGTGGCTAATATCTACCTGTCAATTATAAAGTATTAACCACCCTCTGTTACAGGAGAGAATGCCACCATGTGTTGTGGTTTGGTATGTATACTACAATTCCTCCTTAGGTTGGGTCGGAAGATAATTTTAAGAAGCATAATCAGGGAATTGTCCTGATTGATGCTTCCTGCCTCTTTTCCATGCCTCATACTTGAAAAAGCATAAATCAACAAAATCCATGCAATTTTATTTTTACATGGCTTTCTTACAGTGAAATTATTTATTGTTACTCCAAATGCAAGTTAAGTCTTGCCATTTTTAGGTAGTACAGTGATATAGGGAAGATGAGCAGGAGCATGTCAGTGGCAAAATCTATGGTGGCTTTTTTTAAGCAGTCTGTGTGTGTGCTTAAACAAATCAGAGCATTTGCTTTATGATGGTGGACTTTTATAAGTGATACATATTCATGAAAACGAGTTTATGGGGATTTGCTGAGTAATTATGCTAGATTACCTGTGCAGTCTCATTTAGGGGAAGACTCTGTATTTGTCTATATTACCATTTGAGGAGGTGATGACTGTCTTGCAACACTGAATTGCCAAACATTTTCTTAGGTAAGAAGGGGCTTTAAAGAGACTTGTGAATTCATCCTTTTTCATTTTTTTTTTAATAAGGCACTTGTGACATTCTTAAATGAGAGAACTAGATTAGAATATAACTCTGCTGTTAACCTGTACCAGTGATACAGAAGACTTCAGTAAGAATAAACAGAACAAGGGCTATTCACTAGAAAAGTCTTCAGTATCAGAGTTTATTTTCTCTAAGAATCCTTCATGGCAATATTTATCCATTGATTTACATTAAGGTCTCCATTACTGTTCATCCATAAAAACTGCTGCTGAAAAAATGCTATCATACCTTTTACTATGTTTGTTCTTGATGCACAAAGCTTGGACTACCTGTGGATTCAAAGTTGCATGCTGTTTAAGAAGGAAACTGGAGAAATATTCAGCCCTGAGTCATTACTTAAACATTCTATGCATAATAATTCAGAATGAATAATCATTTGGGAAAAAGAACCCTAAACAAAGCACATTTTGTAGGGCTGATTGCTTTAAAATACATTTTAAGATACAAAATGAGCATTTATCAGAGTGTCTTGTTTTATGAAAATTTATCAGTGGCTTTTAAATAACATTTAATAACATTCATCTGATAAATGAACATTTATCAGAATGTTTTTTTAGTTTTTCTAAACTGAGTTAAATGGTCTGTGAATTCTTCAGTGAAATCATACTGTCAAACCCATTAAAATAAATCTTTGCCAAGCAAAATAGGATGAATTTCAAAACATCTGTTGTCAGAAATGTGCTGTGAGATTTTGACAAATAAACCTTGTGTAAATGATATAAAGTGTCACAAGAGCATTGTGAAAAATGAGCTAATCGAGATGTTACAAACCATCTGTAGCATTCTCATACAATTCAGTGGAAGACCAGAAGTATATTTAAAATATTTGCTACATAGAGCAGTAAAAGCTAGACTATGTTTTTCATGGAATAAATAAGCATTTTGCTTTGTACTTACATATGAAAAATAACTGTCTTCCCATCTTTGAAGCAGACAGTGAAAACTAGTGATGCTGCTTTTTCAATTAAAAATACACGTTTACTCTTGTACATACATGTGTATGTGAATTAGGTAAATAGGTATACACAATATATGCAGAACACATACAAACGTGTTAGCAAACTTAATAAAAATATTTTTATTTTTAAACTCTTCTTTAAAAATGTCTGTTGGTACTGTTCTTGTTCAATGGGGTTTATTTGAGACAAATGAAGTTATTAGCAATACATAAAATGCTACAATCATGTATATACCCTGAAGAATTTTTTTTCTGTCATTGTTACAAATTTTCTGTTGATGGTCCTTCCTTTAGGAGCATACTAAAATATCAACAGAAGTGTGCTTTGTGAGACTAACATTTAGGAAGAGTAACATTAAAGATACATCCAGGAGCTCACTCAGGGTAAAGAGTAATATTTGTATTTACTTATATATTTGCCCTAATAATAGATGCCATGGTAGTTTTAAACAGCTTTACTCAAATGTCGATTAATGAATTAAACTAGCAAAGTGTTTTCTGTGGGAGACTTGCCTGGTAATGTACTGAGTGGAAGAAACCATTTTCATTTTACTGGACATCTTTGATTCATATTGTTTAGTATTATGGTGTTTCAAATTTATTTTTTATTTTATTCTACCTGTCATCTGATGAAGAAATCACTTTCAGGATAGCCATGAAGCCAAGATCTTGTCTGATCTGATGCAGACATCAATCAATTATGAATCAGCCTCTCCTGGATTAGAGGTTGTTTAGTTATAATGGTCTAATTTATGTTAATATAATCACAAATAGGAGAATTGACGGACAAGGTTCTGTCTTCATGTGAAATCTTACCTAACCTGGGGTAATGTCACTTCTTCACCTCATCTATCTACAGAGAACAGAGATTAAAACGTACGCTTGTCACTAGTGCAAATTCAAACTTTTAAACCTGTATTTTCATCTACATATCCATCTGCTTTGCTAATCTGAAACATCGTCATTTGGTTAATTAGGTCCCTTGAGAGTATTCTACTGGAAAATACTCAACATTTAAATGTATTAGTGTGTGATGTTTACTGTTTCTATGTGCTAATACCATATTAAGCCTTCTAAATTTATATGTAGAGTGTATGAATTTTTGAATGACTTGGCCTCTGATTTTGTACATTAATATTTATGAGAAAGAGAGACCTAGGGAACATGTTCAGAATATGCGCTGATTAGATTTTACTGCATCTACAAAGGTAATTTAATTCTCCAAAGAAAGCATTTTTTGAAAATTCCTTAGTAGATCAGCTAATGTTTTTCAGCAGATGTGGGAGTGGCCCACGATCTCAGATACAAGATAATTCCCAACATACATAGTGCCCTAGGTAGTTTCTAGTTCTCCTACTTGTGGAATGAAGTGGAACTGAAATGGAGATCTGTACATGGGAGTGTACATTACTAATTTCCCAAAGCTTAAGAACCCGCATCAAACCCTCACAAGTTAGCTCCAGCGTTGGATGATCTGGCTTGCTCAAAGTTTCAGCAGAGTAAAACCTGTAGCTGTGCTTTCTTGTGACTGTCCTTAGAATTACTTTTTCTTGGCAGTTCACTAAAGCCCACTGCTCCTGCATTGTCTAGGTGCAAGACTGTCTGTTTCTCAGGGTGTTGAACTGATGTTGCTTGTTTTTCATTTCTTTCCCTCAAATGAGATTGATTAACACACAATCCTTTTGAAACTACAAACACAATCATATATATAAGAAATTATTAATTTTTCCTTCATTGCTGTTAGCCTGTTCAAAGAACTGCATGATTATCGCAAATGGGAACTGTGTATCTCATGTAAAATATTCTGAGCATATTTAAAAAAATATTTTTGGAAACATGATTTGCTAGACTCACTGTCAGGCTTTCTTTCCCATGTATTCAGTATTTCACATAAATCCTGTGCTTTCTAAGGGAAGCTTTTAAAAGAAATGCAGTAATGGCTAGACTATAATTCTTATTCTAAACTGGACTTGGTGGATCTAAAAGTGATGAATGAGTTGGTTTTCAGAGCAAATGAGGAAAAATAGCTTGAAAATGGTAACATAATTTTAGGGACTATTGATTTTAGAAATATCTCAAACAGGGTTTAGTGAATAGTGGGCATTTAATGTACAGGTAGTGCTGTACCAGTGTTATTTCAGAATATCTCCTATTTTAATGTAAAGCAAGTAGAAAAACTTAACTATTGTATATCTTAAAAAGTTCTGCTAGAAGTAGAAATCAGATAACATCACAGAGCAGTAAGTATTTTAACTTATTCCTAAATATTCTAAGTTTGGTGCTAGTTGCAAGTTAAGATTTCTTTAAAATTTCTCAAAGGCTTCACAGCTATTTTGTCTTGAATTGTTTGCTTATTTTGTCTGAAATGCTGTGTTGTTTGTTTTTTTAGGGTTTTTTTTGGTTAATTCTCTATTCCCGATAAGCATTGCTTTACATTTATTTAACTCAGGAAGTTTGTATATCTGGAGATTATGTGAAATCAGAGGAAGCCAGATTTAACTTTTCCCATATACAAACATTGCTTTTCAATATCTTCACTTAGAAACTGGAGATTTAACTCTTCTTTAGAAAATGAACTCTTCAATCTTGAATGGTCTTCTGGCTCTCTAAAGTTCAGTCAGTTTCTATCCACATATAGTCTTTTCTCTTGTAAGGTGTATCCATTATTGTATTATTAAATGTATTGTAGAACTAAATTATCTGATTAGTGGAGATGTTAAGGGATATTGTGGTACAGGTGGTTTCTCATTCATGTTGATCTAGTTACAGGTGATGTCAGGTTTCTATACTATATTTAAAGCCAGAATTCTGTCTTTTAACAATGTATAATCAATTAGTGGATGTAATTTTTTTTAATGTTTCAAGCTCTAATTTGAACTAAACAAAAATCAGGGTTTAAAATTTGTTTTGAAGATTAGTTTTCAAGTCAGTAGTTTTTAAAAAGAAGCAATTAATTTTAATATAGTGCTAACAGTCAAAAAGTTTATTACATAAAATTTTTATCTTGAAACTTTTTGATTTAGACTCCAAGCATAGGTTTGAAGATACACAACTGTGTATCCCTATTTTTCCTAATGAGTAAACAGAGGTCTCTCGTAAGGTCCTTTCTACCTTGGGCAAATATTACAGTTAGTGATAGACAGGAAGATGTACTCTGATGGCATGTACTCTTACTGTGCCATCAGCTTTTGCTGAAACCCTTGGAAATTGGTGCATTCTTGTTTTCAGGAGTTATTATCTCAGATCTTGTGCTCTGCCATACACTGAGTGGTGTGAAAATAGAAAAAATATGTGATACTACATTCCATGTTAAAAAAGAATTAGGAAATTAATAATGATTAAAAATCAGCAGCCTAGTTCCACTACATTGTAGACAATAACATTTCTGTATATTAGGGGTTTAGTTTTTTATTTCAATTATAGAAATAAAATAACCTGCTGAGATCAAGTGTTGATATTGCAATTTATTTTCCTGTGGGACTGAAAATGAGGGAACATGCTTTCCTGGTGCCAAGGAAGAAACCAGCTGCTTTTCATGGCAGAATTGAGGAATGTATATTTGCACCAAGTTAAAGACTGGCAGGAGTAGAATCCACAACTCTCAAGTTCTGATTCTATGCTATAAACTATAGATGATTTTAGCAATAGGTGACATTGCTTAAATTTATACTTCTGTAAATAAATATATAACAAAAGATGATGGACAATCTTTGTATTTCAAAGGAAAGCTAGTATAAAATTGGAAGAAGTAAATGGTATAAGCTCTGTATAAAATTTAAATAGATGTTGAAAAAAATACAGAAACCTTGTTTCCTCAAGATTTGTTGAGGGTTGTTATGGTTGCCATTTTGTAGAAGCTAATAAACATCATACTGGTTTTTCAGTATTTCTGATTTTCATAAATGAACCTAGAGAACGTTGACTGAAACAGGAATGTGAAGAATATCCTTTGTTGAGGATATAAAATATAGTCCCTAGGTTGTAACTAAATTAAACAATTACATCTCTGGTCTTGATTCTAATCTCTTGCACAGTTGTAGAACTTTTGAAAGGCATTGGAGTTACTGTGCTATAAAAGTACTCTAAATTGCACCAAGATTGGACAGCTGATTGGCAGAATTCAGCATAAATAAATGACAGAACTCAGCATTTGTTTAAAATATTAAATCAAAAATTTTGTTCCATGTAAGAATAATTCAGCTTTGTGAAACACAAGCACACAGCCTGTTCTCTCTGAAGTTAATTAAAAAAACCTGTAAAAATAAGAATTCCTTCATAATTAACTATCATTTCCATTGTAAAGTCTGCCCTTTATGCTTTATTTTGCAAACTCCAAGATGTATCCAAGACACAAAGTGTAGCTCCTGCTGCTCCTCCTTTAGTACTGTGAAACTTGGCTCCTGGAAGCATCTAGTTTTGGTTGCTAATCCAGTTCCAGTGTTTTTTAAAAGAAGGCAGGCAGGCAGAAAAGAGGAAGAAAGACAGAAAGAAAGAGAGAGAAAGAAAGAAAGAAAGAAAGAAAAAGAAAGAGAAAGGAGGATTTTTAAAATTAGTCTGCATGCTTTAATGGTCCATTGTACAGGTAAACATGAGTAGAATTTCATGTCCTAATGAAAAAGGACTTTTCAAGCCTCAAGGCATTTTTGTTACTGAATTTCAAAGTCACTCAGCACACAGCAGATATGCTAGACTGAAGAAAAGGTCAGCAGATTTCTTTGCAGTGAAGATTCTTGTGGAACTGTGAGCCTAGAGGTGGGAGCTGGTACCAGGGTATCCCTTAATGCAATAATACATTATAGGTATTTCTGGTTTGGTTTTGATAATAATTTGCACTTCCTGACTGTTGAGGGAGACTCACTTCCTTATTTGCCATTTAAAACTAGAGCAAGGGTGGGGGGTGGTTTAGTAACTTTACTATGCTTTTATTGTAGTATTTTCTGTAGTGTGAAGGAGGGATGTCTTTGAAAGAGAGTTGTTTACTTCAGACTTCTGTGATCATATAAGTGCTAAATTTATGGTTTATATATACCTACTTATGTAAAACTGTTACATATCTATAATTCTTAGATTATCTTAGTGCTCTTCTTTTGAAAATATGGTCTTTAATGAAGCAGTGAAGTCCATTTCAGTATGATTCTTACATTATCTTTCCAAATCGGCAATCAAATTTTTCATACAGCAGCAGACTTAATTTTTGTGATCAGGACAGTGTGTGTTAAGTTTATTGTTAGTTCATAAAGCACAGTCTATGTGCTAGAATACAAAGAAAATAGATATTTACATTTGTTTTAATCCTTGATTATTTTTTCTTCATTTTGTTTTTAGGAACAATCTTATAACAAATTTTTCCAATCACTCTCCCTTGCAGCCTAAACTCTGTAGTTCATGAATTATTGTTTGGAACAATTCCAAAATCTTTCAGCATTTACTGAGCATTCAGTTGATCGCACACTTACTGCTTTATGCATTGTGAATATTCCAGTTTAAGAAGATGTTCCTCTCATTTTCATCTATGTGGCTTATGTATAGCAGACTTGAATTCCTCTACCTTAATTAGTGGTTTGTAGCTCTTTGTATGAAATTCTGATGAGTTGAAAAAATTTGCCACTGTAATCTGTATACCAGCGACTATTGAATAAATGAACTCTTAAATTCATTCCACTATTTTCTCTTTTCAATTTTCTTGCTGTGCAATCGGAACAGTTCGGTCTTTGTAATCAGAACAAAGACACATGAAATGTGTAATATTTTGTTCTAAACAGCTTTTTAAACTGTGTTATTTAAGCAAACAAAAATAAGACTCCATCAACTATTGACTCTCTTTCTACGAAACAAAAAAGAAACTTGCATGGTAGGATGGGCTTTGCTACAGCTTTTTGGAATTTAACAAGTTTCCCTTGTGTCCACTGCAAGTCTTTTCTTAGCAGTGGCCTGGTCAGGCTTGTACCTGGAGGTACAATTCTGGCATCAGTCCTGAAGATTACCCATGCTTGCCCTCAAGCAAGTAGAGGTATGATTAGAGGATGAAGATCTAAGTATGGTTGTGTATCCCTTTTCTTGTGTAAGGACACAGTATAAATTAACAGTGGATTCCTCCTGCTAGTGGTTCCTTTTCATTATCTGCTCAATTGTCTGGGATCATGACTGTGCCAAGAGGTAGGCATAATTATAAAATGGCACAGGATACTTTAGAATCTTTCAACAGAAAATTATTCCCAGGGCTAAAAAATTGAGAGGTTGATCCCTGCTGATATAGAAAGAAAAGAAAACCTCTTTTGCTCCTAGCAAGTGCTTTTGAACTTAGCTTGTATATGTTTTAAGGATTTAAAAATTATATATCCCTCCTAAGGTGCTCATTAGAAAGTTACTGATAGCGAACAGTATACACCATCATCATCAATTCTCACTACCAACCAAGTACTTTTTTCATTTGAATACCTTTATTTGGATAATCAAGTTTAGTATTTATCACAAATTCCAAACAGAGTCTGGTGCACATATTACATATCTCTTTTTCACAGAAATGAAAAATGAAGACTGTACTCTTAACTTTCTTATTAGCATAGTTTTGGCTTGCTTAAAATAAGTCTGGATTCTGAGAACCTATTATTTTTACTTACTTTTTGGTTTTTTTCCCCTGAAGATGGTTTTGTGCAGAGATTAGTTTATGGCTGAACTCTTCTAGGAATTAGATTGATAAGCCCCACTTCATTATTGCTTCCAATTATATTTTAGTTTTCTGAAAAAGTATAACTGTCATTCTAATTTCTGTGTCCACAGACTTTTGCTAAAACAAATGAAAGACCTGCTTCCACAGAGCCTCAGTAATGGTTTTTTGAAGCAATATTTAAGGAAAAGGAGATGAAACTTTTTTAATTCCAACTCTAAAGGTCAGATGTCCCCAAACTGACAATTTGGGTACAACCAAGAAATGTAACATTTTTGCACTTCTGTAGGTGTAAATTCATTCATTAAATTCTGTTGTCTAAGTAGCTCATATGTGCCAAATAACCACAACGTTGTGATGCTACTACCCTAAAACCAGATATTTTGATTTAATACACAATAACTTTGGGAATCTTTGTAAAATTTAAGTGTACTACTCTGTATAGAAATATTCTATTGTGATTTCTGTGTAAAATAAGCAAATAATATGCATGTAAATAAATCAAAATGAGTAGATGGCTCAGATTTATATAAATTATGACACTAATGGCAGCTAACTGGTGACACTCAGATATGAATAGTCATTTGTATCTCATTGTTGTGATGACAGTGGCTGGATCAAGTCAATAGCCTTTTCAGGGCCACTTACCGTATTTAGTGTAATTCAATCAATCATTCATCACCATGTTTACCAGTGGTTTGTGTTGCAAACATAATAGTTGAAATGAACTAGTGCCATAAGCAACCTTTTCTGTTGAGTTATTTGGATAGGTTTCTAGGTTGTTGGATATCAGTGAGCAAGCTGTATTCAAAGTTTGTCTTGGATAAACAGTCAACAATTCAGGATCTGATTTACTAAAACTCTCAACTTTCAGAGTTCAAACAATACCAGCTAAAAATGGTTTAAGCAGCCTGAGTGGCAGAAGTATGAGGAACATAGTGAATCTCATCTTAAAAAATGTTTATGCTTAGAGGTACATAACAACTATAATTTTGTCAGCTCATTACCAACTTCACACAATATTATTATTTTTGTTTTCACGGCTGGCATTTGTTTTAAATATAGGGATGGATATAAGGATGATCAGCCTCTTAGCTAACAAGTGTTCAGGTATAAGTAGTATAGGGATGAGTATAAGTAGTTGTGGGGAGTGCATTAGTGGTAAATTGCTGATGATGTTTTTTCCAAAAGCACTCACTGCAAGTTTTGGCTAAACTTTCAGAAATTTCAATCATGTTAAAGTGTGGAAAGGATAAGTTGAATGCACCTGAGCAATGTGACTAGATGTTTTAGTACTTTTATGTTAAACAAAATTGTAAAGACAATGCAATTTTTAGGTTTTTTGATAATTTCTGTCCTGGTATTAGTATTCATCCAGGACATAATAGGAGTTATTTGAAGCAATATCTTTGGTTTTTGAATATAAGTAGTATGATTAACTTCAGAACTTTAGTCCCTAATTAGAGAAGCTAGCTACATTTGGAGCCTGAAGCAGCAAAAACGTTTTGTTTCTGTTTAGATATTTTTGTTGCCTTCAGTTGTATCAAGGATGACCTAAACCACAACAAACAAGACCTGATGTAGAAACAGTCTTTAACTATTTGCTACTTACTTTTATTCTACCTATTTACATTTTGCTTGTGTAATAGTTTATATTGTAGTTGTTCTAACTGATTTCCAGATAGATGTGTGTGGTTAGATAGGAACAATTTGGGTGTTTACTGTTTATTTTCCAGACCTGTTCATATGTGACACCAGAGGACTAATGGTGCAACTCACATCCTGAGTCCAATAGATTGTGGCATACTGAGTTCTTTTTTAAGGATATGTCATAACTGTGTAGGAGGTGAAAAAAATGTTTCTTCACTTCTGCCATAGTATCAGCAATGTCTCGCAGAGTGGCTTTAATATGTTGACAGCTTGGTGAGTCCTGAGTGCCTCCATTTGGTTATCGGAATTCTTATCCCTGTGAAGGCTTTTCTTNTTCTCGTTTTTTTAAAGTAACATGACAATTACACAGTTTTGGTTTCCTATAGCTTGGAAAGCTCTTTGCCGTCACCTTTGCCTGTAAACTTCAGCAGAAATGCTTTTGAAAGGGAACAAGATTGTTTTCCAACCATCCCAGTGTTCAGTCTTGCCATTTGGAATCACAGGGATTTATGTTGCCATCCTTTGTCATTGCGAATATAAAGTGGAAATAAGACCAGTTATGAGGTTGTTGCTCAGTCATTACAGTGAGATCAACTGGCACTGGATCTCACCTCTTGCTCCAATGGAAGCAGTGAAACAGGTATCACAGTGTTTATATGCCACTTGGGTAACTATGTGTCTGCAGATTAATTTAGGAAAAACAGTAGAAGGGAAGAAGAAGTTCTTTTAACTATCCTAGCAATAGGATGTCATTGTAGATACACAGCACATGTAAATCAGTTATGATACTAAATGTTAAGGTTGCTCTGAGTATCTGTATGACTGCTGATCACTAGGACACTTGAGGAGAAGAATAGGACTCTCTAATGTAGACAAGGCCATAGTTATCCTTATTTCTGCTGTGATAAAGCTGTAAGGCATGATGCCTTAGGCCTGCACCTTGAGACTGCTCAAAACCCAAAACCAGAGAGAGCAGTAGTGGTTTGTAGTCTGCTCCCTAAGCAGCTCTTAACAGAAGGATGTAGCAGTGCATTGGAAACTGCTCTGGCTGTTTAAAAGCTTCAGCTTGAAAATCAGTGTAGTAGTAATACCAACAACTTATTAAACAAATCTGTGCAGAAAATGACTGTACTGTCATCTGGGAAAACAAACCGACATTTAGGTTTGTGGAGTTTTTCACTGTGAAGCATGTTGTATTTTATATTTTGTCAGAACAGCATTTCCAGTCAAAGCCTGTTTTGACAGACACATCCTGATTTACCATTTTGGTAAGACACCTGATTACCCAAGGAGGGGGATGGAAGGGAGAAAAACTCAAGCAAATGGGCTATAGATATAATGTTCCATCCAAAAACCTATGGTGGGTGTATCAGGCTTTTAAGAGTACTGTTATATGAATTATTCAGGCTTTAACTTTTATTTAATTGGTTCTGTAATGCCTCATATCTGCCACGATCCTGCAGTTTCATGCATTAAAGCACAACCAAGGGAAGTAACAGTTGGTTTGTGACAATCAACTACCTGACAGCAATTATGTAATTTCAGTCAGTGGAACGTAGTTGTCAGCAAAGTCACGCTTACTACGAGTGAACTTCAAGCCTATCTATGTATCCCCAGTGTATTTCACTGAGCTTATTTTTCTTAAAGCTTTCTACTACTAAAATAGTAGGCAGATAGTTGGAATTAGTTTCAATTATGTAAAGAGAAAATAAAATATAACCTAGTTGTTCTGGGACTGCAAGTTTGGAACCTGCTGATGACCACAACCAACTTTTGTACAGATTTTGGTAAACAAAATCAGAGATTTTGATTCCATTTTAGCTAATTTCTGTATGTGCAGAAGTTATATAAATCTCTCAAGACTGAGTTTTTCATTTTAGCACATGAAGCTGCAGAACTTGCTCCTCATTCTGAGTTCTCCACTGTAATTAGCAAGCAAGACTGACTAGACATTAAGGCCATAAGAAGTAGCCCCATAGAAGATATACAAATCAAAAATATATCTGCCTTTATTTCCTGTCCACTTTGAGTATAAGAAAAGATACCTGTGGATTTGTTAAACTGTTGTGATCAATTAATAATAAATGCTGGAAAATTTCATATGAATGGGAACTTAAAAACACCCACCCAAAACCAACAGTAACAACCCTCCCCCCCCGCCTCACCCCCAAAATACTCACAGTAAGATCAAACTTATTTATCTCATTAAGAATCAGAATTTATTTAAAATATAACAAAATTCTGTTAGTGTAAATTTTACTGAGTGCCTACCGAAATGAGTCATGTTTGGCATCCAGACAGGTTTCGGTACATGACATTGGTCTAGCTTACATTCTTTGAGGAGTTGCACTATCAAATGTAAGCAAGCCTGCCAGACTTCAGATATGGAAGCAAAGCAACGCATTTGGTTTAACATCAAGAGCTGCGTAGGTCAGAAAGTTTCAGTCATTGTCCTAAGGAAGCAGAGATAAGCAGGGTATCTTGTTTAGCAAACCAAGTTAAGAGTATATTATAAGAAATTAGTTTCATTTATCTAGGGTTTAATTTTTGCAGCTGAACATAAGCTTTGTAAGGGTTTGTGCTTTGACATAATGACAAAGGAGTGATGACACCGGTAAGTCACCTGTGCACACCTGTGTTTGTGCTAATTTTGAGATTGTCTACTGCTGTTGTAGCAGTAATGAAACTCTGCCCTAATGAATAAGAGATCTGGGTAAGTTATTCTGTGACTTCTTCTAGTGATCTTCTGTTGTGCAATGTTTGGTTGCATTTTTCTGTGTTTTTTAGGCTTGTAACTTTAATTGCAGTGAAGCAGTTCTTTAGGACTCTATATCATCATCAGGGAAAGGAGAAAAGAATTGACCAAATCTTCTATGGTGAGCAAATAAAGTGAAATTGTCATATGTGATCCTTCTTCTTAGGCAGAGGAACTACATTTTGTTTTCTGACCTTCTGGTAGAGGTTGTTGGACTGATATTTTGATTTTGCCTGAAACTGTTCTCCTGGTCTATCAGGTTTGGCTAAATGCCAAGCTTCCATAGAAACAGTATTCTTTTTTCCTTAAAGCTCAGGATATAAAACACAGTTCTGTAGCTTGAGTACTTTCCTACCATTTGGACATTTCAGGTCTTGAGTTCCTACTTGCTTTGATGCAGACAAAAAGCCTTTAACCTGAATCTACATTGCCAGCCTGCTAGCTATTCCTGTGTGAGTAATCCTGGTAATGTTTTTCCTTTCTTTTTAATTTTTTTTGAAGAAACTTTCTTCTGGACTTTATCCTGACAAAAATATTTCACAATGGGAACATTATTTTCTGCTTAGTTCCATCTGGAAAGCATTACTTTGTTGTAGTCAGATAGGAGGTGAGGGGTGTTTATTACCAATGCCAGGACATTATCAGAGAGGGTTTGTTGGTGTGGAGTGGTGGTAGGATAGTTGCAAAGCAGGAGGTTCATTCTTGGTGGATGAGATGAAAAGATGTTTACTGCAGAGCATAGGACAATCTATATTTCATCCTCTGGTTTTGAATATTTGCTAGGCAGATCATCAAAGCAAAAAATCACTTTAGTGTCTTAGAAGGATTTTTCTATTAAACAAAGACATAAACTCTATCCCGTTGTGGTTGGCTTTATCCATTTTCCCATATCCACATACTGATTTGCAACACCAGTTGACTAGTTTAATACCTGTGGCACTTGTTACCTGTACGCATTGACTGGGAGCTAGATCTTTATGCAGTATGTTTTTTGCTGTTGAAGGATCTCATAAACTTGTTTCTTCAAGGGACTGCATAAGACATATATCAAGTAGGACAGGGAAGTCATTTGTCTTCTGGAATGCTGTGGTTGAGTGTCACAAAGGCAGAGGGTCTGTTCCCCTTCAGATATGTTTTGGGAAAGTTTAACTGTAGACTTCTGATTTTAATGTAGTCCTTTTAAGTTCTTGGGAGAGAAACAGGGTTATTGGGCACATTTTATTGTTGTCCCTAGTAGGAAATAATTTCTGTTAAGTTCAGTTTTAAAAACTTTCTGCCTTCAGGATGGCATCTCAAAGGATTTTGATATTGGCTGGATCCAGACTACTTACATTTCTCAGAGAAGTTTCATTGCAATCATCATTGATTGTTTGTTGTGGTCATTTACCACTGAATAATTACACGGATAATTTGATTGCACTGAAGTTCCAGGAAAAACAAAGCATGTTTCCCAGCCAATGAATAGGAGCCCATGAAGATGTTGTAGACCTTTGGGAAGAGATTCACCTGACAGAATGAAAGTTCTTGCTATGCAGATACCAAAACTTGGACAACTTACACATTTATATTTTCATTGACATGCCATTAATAAAAAATACTTATTTCTAGGGAGTAATCCATGGCATTCTGAAAGAGGTGGGTTCACTACCTGTGAGGGGAACCAGGGAGGATTGATTCAGATGTATACCTTAGAAGTCTTAATGACCCTAATTGTAGAGTCTATTCCAGAAGTAGGTTGCTTCTATGTCTTGAGGTGCTGCATGGGAGGGCTGGGGAGAGCTGAGACCCACAGTAGTACTGTGGCATCCAAAACAAAGCTGTCTGTCTCTTGAAAGCCTTGCAGTTTCCAGTGCCTTGGCAGGCAGCAGGTTGCCTGGTGGAGCTCTAAGCCTGAACCTTTGCGAGCCTCAGATTATAGTGCCTCCTGGGAGAGGGATGTACCTCCACACTCTTGCACTGTGGTGGCAGCTCAACTTCCCAGAGTCACCTGCTCTCAGCAGACTGAGAGCTGAGGAGAAAACTGGATTCTTCTCTCACAGATAAGTCAGATTTCTAAAGAGTGTGGGATATTTTAGGGTTCAATAAATATATTCTGAAGTCAAAAATTTCCTACCATTTACCTGCATTTTTCTTTCTTCCATTAGTATTGATCCAAAACATTCTGATTTTCTCGATTATAGCTCTCATAACTAACATTTGATATCTTTTATCATGCGTGGAGGATGGACATTTCTGTGAAAGAAACCTGATGCATTTAGTAATTTTTGGTTATATAGGAGGGTTTGAGGACTTCAACATTTTAGGTTTTTGTTAGTATCCCAATAATATGTAAAGTAATTTCCACAGTAATTTCTGATTCACTCGGCTTTAAATTTAGGTTGCCTAGAGAAATTGTGGATGCCCCAACCTTAGAAGTTTTCAAGGCCAGGATGGATGGGGCATTGAGCTACCTGGTCTAGTGGAAGGTGTCCCTGCCCATGTCAGGGGGGATTGAAACTAGATGATCTTTAAGGTCCATTCTAACCCAAGACATTCTATGATTCTATGAAATGTCTCAGGACTTTAAGAAAAGTTTTAGAGCTATTTACATTTTATAAACACTGCTATTAAAGTCCTTTGTGACTTTTCAAAGGAGATCATTCCAGTGAGAAATTATTTATTCTGAATAATACATACCTAGTAGTTAACATGAATGAACCAAAATATAATTTTAAAAGCAGATTATTTTATTTGGAATTGTTTGGAAACTGTTGACAAGAGTTTCTTTTTTAACTTTTTTTTTCCTTGCAGTTGCATTCATCAGTAGATGGCATTCTGCTATATAGATGGGAGGCTTCTAATAAATGATGTCTATTTGCACTGACATATTTTTGTTTTATTAACAGTGGCAAGCCTTTTCCCCTTCACTTCCCCCACTTTAAATTCCTGTATTAAAATCCTTCCATTGCCTCAGCAGTGGGATTAATACTGTCTTACAGAAACAAACATAATTACTGTGTAACTCAGGGCCTCTGACATGTTTGTAAATAGCAGTTTCTTCTATCTAGTTATTGCGTCTTTTCCAGACATATTAAGTCCTTTTGTATAGCCTGGCAGGGCATCTATATCCAGGACTAGGATGCAGAAAACTGCACTTTTATTTCTGCTTTGGACAAACTGTCTATCCTTATAGTGCTTCTGTTATGCTGCCTAAAGTGAGGGTGATGCTGATCTCTTGTGTTTAGGTTCAGCCTGGAAATCTGCTGGCAGCAGGGTCTTTTTACTGTGACTTTAAAATATGAGGCCAGTGCTTATTCTCCTCCAGAAACATTTCCCAGTGTTCTAGACCAGCCCAGTCCCCTCAAAAGTGGAGCCTGACCCACACTCCTCTCATGACTGAGACCTCTGTGCTTTGTCACAGGGCCATCCCACCTACTTCATGCTGCTGGGATCCCAGTGTAACATATTCACTAGAGTCTACAGAATGTTTTAATCAATAGGACACATAAAATTTTTTGTAGATATTACATGTAGATATAACCTAAATATGATGGAAACACCTTGTCTTTGCTTTTAACTTACATTATAATTTCAATGAATAACTGTATAGCTTTTAAAATTTGTATTTCAAAATATTCAAAACTAGCCATGTTCTAAAATTAAAAAATGCAAAGTAGAAATACAGAGGCAACTTGTGATGCAGTTTGGGGCAGAAATTAACAACTACCTTTGGTTTTCGTTTCATTAGAGCTGGACATCCGGAGATTTCAGAAGGCACCCAGGGAGTCCTCTCTCAATGCATGACACTTTCCCAATGAGAGGGTATAGATTGTACTCTTTTGAGAATTTGAATCTGGTAATGATTCCTTGGTGTCTTTGTGTTTCCAAATAGGTCATATCTCTATGAGAAGTTCTTTAGATTTTGGGTCCTTTCATACACATCAGAACTTGTCTGGAACCAGAAGCCTCAGAATCTGTCCCATTAGCTCAGGTGGAAAGAATTTATGTGCCTCTTCTTTAGACAGGTTATTTGGTAGCACAGGATTATACTTAAAGGTACTTTTCCTTGCAAACTTCTTGATTCTGAGCATAGAACTCAAAACAACAAAAGAGTATTCACAGGCATGTTAGTTTAACCATGTTGCTCCTCATAGGGGAGAGATGTGAACCTGGAAGCAGTCTGGAGTAGGCCTTTGATTTTCAGATAGACATTTAAGAATTTTGAATATTTTTTTTCCCCAGTTTTGAAGCAGATCTTTATTTCAAGTTGTCATCAGTTTAAATTTAAAATCTTAAAATTTCACTCACCTTTGAAATTAAATATTTACTGAATTAAGTATTTAATCTTTTAGGAAATGAAGGGTTTAAACACTGAGTCGTTGATGATTTTGTTTGTTTTGGTCTGACCAGGTGTTTTTTCAACCCCCATCACTCAATTTGGCCTATTAGAGTAGAACAGAAAAGCTTTTTATCCACTCGCTTTTGCTTTTTATCTCAAGTTTTCCTTTTCTTTTGGTAAACTACAGAAAAGTTATGTTCATCCTTCTTCTAAGACCAAAGGTCAGCAATCCTACTTCCAGGCAATTGCTGGTGCTATAGAGATTCAGATCCAAGTCCTTTTTCATTTGCAAACATCCTGGGTGACAGCATGGTTTCTTTATTCTCATCATGCAACTCCCCACTTTGGTCTTCAGCATTGGGTGCCTTGAGTAGTTTATGGCCCTTCAGAGTGCAAGTCAGGGGGCTCATCTTAGAAACGTCAAGTCATACAATGTAAATAATTTCTGAGCTGTTGTGTCAGTCCTTCTCAGTAAAGCCATAAACAGAGATTTGATGAGGCTGCTGCCACAGATTTTAGTGAAGAACCTAATAAAGCATAATCAAGGCCAATCCCCTCTGTGTTTAGAGAAGGAGATTTGGCTTGTGTGTCAAATCTGAACAAGATTTATGTTGGAGACTTCCGCTGTAGTTTGGTGTAGAAACAGAAAACTGTAAACAAACAGGCCTCTGAAAACAAACACGACTTCTGCTACATTGTGAACTTTCCTGAGAAAGAAGTAGATCAATTTCAGCTTAAAGGTAGCTTTGGAGCTGGAGAAACTTGAATTTATGTCCTGATAAGAAGTACAAGTACTAGGTGTTTCTGCTGTGCCATGTTGTTTCTGAAGTGTATGCAAATCTGCACTGGAGATGTGTTATGGTACTAAAGCACCCAGCATTTCACCTGCAGTGTTACCAGCGAAGCCCCAGCAACACCTCTGGTTACGGCACAGAGGAGCAGCCCTTGCACTGCTCATCAGACAGCCTGAGTGATAGCACATGAGGGTTAGAAAATGAAAGCAGGACAGGCAGCTCAGGCCCTGGGTTTGGGCTCCTAAAGGAACCTGAAACACTCACTTGAAGGCTGTCATTAGGCCATGGTTACAGAGTGAAATTTGTGCCAGTTGTTGCAACTGCTCAGATACTGCAGCATCACCAGGTACAGGCAGAAGTTGCTGTGGAAATACCAGGGATAAGTTTGCTGCTTTTCAATCTCTTTAATCTTTCAGCTTCTAGTAACATTTAAATTGTTGGTATAATAAATGTGCGGGAAACGTAAGAGATTTAGAGAGGGTTTAATATTAATACTGAGAAAATGTTGTAATTTGTTCTTTAGGAGAATACCTGTTGGCTCTTATGAGTGCTGTATCACACAGTAGCACCCAAGTCTTCACTGGGTCTCAGGAGTTACTGCTGCAGAATAAGCCAATGGATTCTGAAGAATGAAATTGCTTTTGATTTCTGTTTAAACATGCTAGTTGAACTTGTATGTTCTGTAAAGTGGTTTCAGAACAAGCTTCAAACTGAGGGGTGGAGTGGAAATCCTGGTGTGTGAAAAATCAGCAGGTGATAGTTGAGGATGCTAAGCAAGCTAGTTTAAATTTAGTTGTTCCCATATGGTTGCATTTTTGTAGTATAGGTGGGTCTCCTAAAATAGCATGTTAACTAACATAACACTCCTAACATAAGTGGCTGTCTGGGTATGGTCATAATTCTAATCCAACCAGAATAGTCTGACAGGGACTGAAGTTGAGTCCTGGGATGGAAAGAATTGTCCAAAGGGTTAAGAGCATTAGTGTCTCCATAGTGGGAACAGGTCTGAAGAGCACACAGGTGTTTGGGTTAGACGTTTTGGATGGATAAGTAAACTATCTTGCTGCAGTCAATTCCGTGTATTTTTGGCCTGTCCTTCAGAATGAGCTACTTGTTTCTCCCCACTCCTTCCTGAATGAATTAAAGATCATTAGCTTAGATGAAAATGTCCATACCTGGTCAGGGGAATGACACCTATTACATTATTGGCAGATCTGGAACTTGCCTTGTTTAGTATCTTCACACATGTAGTTGAGTATCTGTAATAAACTAAGAGATGATGCCAGACCTGGCAAGGAATGATGAGGCTCTTAACTCTTAGCCAAGCAGACAGTGAAGGGAGGAGCCATCACTGTGGAAGTGGTGTGGCTCAGCAGCCTTGAGGAGTATGTTTCGGTTTGGGTTTGTTTTGTATTACACATCTTGAGAGAAAATGCACATTTGGACCTCTGCAAAATGCCTGTGATGGCTGGATGGCTGGTGGAGTTGCTGGTGGCTTTGGCTTTATGTGCTGATATACCTCTGTGTAAATAACCTGAAATTATAGACTACATTTTTTTTTCTGGTAGCTACAAGGTGGTGTTTCTATCTTCTGATAAGTTCACAGTTAGCCTGAAGAGAATCTGAGCGTTTCTATAAATTTGTAAAGGAGGACATATGTGACTGATGGCATATTTGTTTAAGTTTACAACTCTGTTTTGTTACTAAAGTTAAGATGTGATTGGGCAGCAGGGAAGAGGGCTGTCTTCTTATGTTTGCTTGAAGGTTCAGCATTGTTGAAGATGCACAGTTGGGAAACAATACTGGAATGACAGTACAACAGCTAGGGAGTGAAAGACAATGTGAGAAACGGAAGGCCTGTAATTTGGGGGTTTTGTGTTTGGAGTTTTTTCCCTCTAGGTGCATTAGGTGGCATAAAAGGAGTCTGCAACTTATAGCTATTCTTTTTTTTTACTAGAGTCTGTCTCAAAGTAAGAGCAGTTCCAGAGAAGCAAGGCTGTTTGTGCTGAAGTCCCTGAAAAAAACCTTTAGTTGAGTGACTGTGTCTTATTTTCTTGTGATTGTCCTCTATTATTAGTGTCAAATTCCACTGATTTCCTTAAAGTCCGGATCCTGGTGTCATGTAACTTCATAAGAGTTTGTTTTCTTTCTGTGTATTCCAAGTTTTCTTGGATAGCAGTGCTGGGGTGAAGATGAAAAACCCTTGAGGGTGTGGCCCAAGTTAAACTCAAAAAAAAAAAAAAAGCGGAGAGCAGATTCTGTAAACAGGCTCTGCTTTGTTATAGCAGTGATAGAAGAAATTGCTCTCTTATTCTGAATTAGAAGTGGTTCAGACTATGTTCTTCAAACCGAGGGGATTATTTTCTTGTGTCACTGTTCGAAAATCAGTTTTCCAAGCTGCTACTCTTAAGACTTCTCAGCTGTGTTTAATACCAGAGATTATAAGGCCTTTCAATCTAAAGGCTACACAAAACTCTTCTCTTTCTCACAGAGAGAATTTGGGAAAAGCGGGATCTCAGAAAACCAAAGTAGTCATGCGTTGCTTCCCTTTCTGTCTCTCTGTCTCACTGTATTCTTGCAGACAAAATATACAAATGTTTGTGCATAGGAAAAAGCCTGCTATTTCTTCCCTGGTTAAAGAGCATTCCCAGGTTACACTGCAAAAGAAAACAACCTAATGTTTAGTATGACTTGCTTCTGACTTAGTATGACTTGAACTTCTGGTTCAAGTAGTTCCTACTAAACTGTTTCCCATAACTCATGACATTTATTTAAAAAAATAAATTAATAAATGAAAAAAGGAGTAGATCCTCAATTATGCTTTTTTTAGTGATACTGCCTTGCTTTCAGTTTTTTAGCTGGGAGCGATTTCTGACATTATAGTGAAAATAGCAACAGTTTGTGAAAGAAGAATGTATTGTTATCTGAAATGTTAAAAAATATTAATGATACTGAATGTATAATGATATTAAAAATTCTATTTTAGATATTCCATATGAATTAATGCCTGTGCATTCATGTTTTCTTACATAAATAAATATTTTTGTAAATAAATCAGGTACTGTATTCACACTAGTAGCACAAACTTCAGTTTATCTGATAGAACTTCTGTAATCTTGCTTTATACAGAAACAATGATGTTCCTAACTAATAGCAAATATGAAAATATATTTATTTCCCTTTCACAGTGGGATTATCCATTTCTCAATCAGTTTTCCTTTGGAGTCCTGTATCTCCAGTAATCTTGTTTGTTCATGAAGAGAACCGAGATGTAATTTGAACTTAATAGATCTCATTTTACGGCAATTTCTTGTGTTTGTAAATAAATATGTTCAGACAGTGTTGGTGAATGACACGGTTTCACAATGAGGATTTATGTTAAAGCATAAGGATTAAATAATAATATATAAAAAAACATAACCTTCAACTAAGGAATATTTTTACTTTTCCATGTTTTTAAAGATTGGAAATCAGCTTATTGATCCAAATTGTTCCTAGTAAATGTTTTCCTGTGAGATATAACAAAAAGAAGAAATCATTTTGTTTTGTACATTATTGAACACTAAAATAACTGTAATTGTTCTATCAACATCTTTATTTTCATTTGAGTAATTTTTTAAAATTATGAAACAGATGTATTTATCTTTGCTTACTACGTAAGGCTTTTATTATGTTATTAATCAAGAGTTATCATTGCACTAAGTGGCTAGCACTGATGAAAAAGAACAACTCCTGTTCCTTTCGGCTTTCTGATTTAAAACCTTCCCAAATCTCAGCTTAATTTATGCAACTCAAGAAACTGTCATGTGAAAATGACAGTTTGTGATTTTTGTAATCTTATAAAATGTAGTAATGTATCTGTTTATGGTGGTGGCAGTGAAAAATGAGACTGCTACATTAGGAGATATTTAGAATCTGCTGCATCTGAAACAAGAAAAGGTTTATATGTTGTTCAGCTATCAAAGAAAACTGAGTCTCTGCTCTGCACTGTGTCTCTGACATATCATATGAGAACAAATTTTACGGGAAGTGGTTGAGGGAGCTGGGAGAGTTTAGCCTGGAGGAAAGAAGGCTCAAGGGAGACCTTAATGCTCTCTTGAACTGCTTGAAAGGAGGAGGTTGACAGGTGGAAGTTGGTCTCTTCTCACAGGCAATAAGCAATAGGATAAGAGGAAATGGCCTCAAGTTGCACCAGGGAAGGTTGAAATTGGATATTAGGAAAAATTTATTTGTTGGAAGTTTGCAAGCATTGAAACAGGCTGCCCAGGGAAGTCATGGAGTCACCATCCCTGCAGGTATTTAAAAGACATAGAGACATGGCACTGAAGGACATGGTTTAGCTGTGGATTTGGCAGTGCTGGGTTAACAGTTGGACTTAATTATCTTAAGGGTCTTTCCAAATGATGCAATTCCACCATTCCATATACTCCATTTCCTAATTATGACTTACTAAGATAAATCTCATTTGCCCCAATTCATCAGCAGTGAAATTTCTGATTGCCTCCACTTTTAAGACTAGTCAGTAACCTAAAATTTCTTGGAAGTAATGTGAATGGCTTCTTTCAGTATTTGGGACTGTTGGCAAGAAAGAAGAAGTAAATTTAATACACTCTGTTCTTGAGTGGATATTTCAGAAGTGGAGGGTTTGCATGTCTAAGCAGAGGGAACATACTCCATTTTGTGGACTTTAGTATTCTGGCAAGTATTAAATAAAATGAATAACAAGTTAAGGACTCCTGCCACTTGGCATTACGGAAGCTTCCTCAATGTAACAATAGAAAATGGAGTGTGGTTTAGGATTCAACACTTAGCATTGCAGATTATCTTGTTATCCCCTCTCCATTGACCATTACCATGATGGCTTCTTTTAAAACAGATTGTTTAATTGCTTTAGAATTTAGTTTTAAATCAGTTGGTGAAAGAAATAGAAACTGACATCAGATACTTCCTTGCTTTGTGATGCAGCATGCAAGGAGATAAATAGTAAAGTTTGTAAAAATAAATGTAAGGTTTAAACATTGGGTTCTAGAAACAGAAATTAACTAGGAAAGGGAGTATCAAGTTAATTCTTTGCTAAGTTGGATATTATGCGAAATACATTCAGTTACATTTGCAAAGGTTATCTATGTCCATCTCATTGTGCTTTCAGCGTTGAGTGACATCTTCAGAGTAATCTCATTCTTAAAATGCGTTTATTTACTGATTGAAAGGGACATACATTAGTCAAATTTATATGTGAGTTAAATGGTAATAGAATCTGTCATGTTGTGGTGCCTTGGTATTTTTCGAGTGTGACTAAAATTGTTTGGTCTTTCACAAACCCTTTATATGAAAAGTTAACAAAGTACAGATTATTGCAAAAATGAAGACACAGAAATTACTTAATTCTGGGATCTAGAGCTTGATTTTTTTTAAGGTAAACAATAAGCAATGTTTTTTATAAGGTTAATGTTTTACTGTCAGAATTCAAAATCAAGAATATATCAGGTAGAACTAGGGTGTTCAGGTATAGGAAGTGGTCCTAAACATAATACTAGAAATTTATTTTGTCTAAATATAAAAGGTTCAGTAAGACAGGGTATTTTTTAGGGTTATGTAAAATAAAAAGAATGAATAAAAATTGTAATAATGACTTCTCTAATGTGGAATTTCGACAATAAATTTTTTAGCATTTCAAAGTAAACTGAGAAAGTGAATAAAGTTGCAAAGATGGAATTTTTTTCATCAGTGGAAGATAATTCTTGTTAGGTGATAGTTAAATATATTAAACTGTGACTGGTACTAAGTAAGCTTGGAAGGAGAGACCATATTCTTCTCAATATTCCTGTGTACAACATAAGCTATTTTAGATATTGAAAAAGTGAAGATTATTGAATTTTAGTGTATTAGAAGAAACATGGGTCAGTGGTGGAAGGTAGTATTTAGGCAGAAATCTCTCAAGAAATCCATGTGTTGCAAGATCAGAACCACCAGAGCTGTACAGTATAGTCCAGTAGGAAGAGAAATGCAGATAATTAAATTAGTTTACTAAAATTGAAATACCATACATGTGTAAAATTTTGACTTTGGAACAATGTGTATTCTGAACAACCTAAATTTCTTCCCTTTCCAAGAGATACAGCCCCAAACCAATATGTCTTGTAAAGGAGACTTTTAATGATTATGCTGTAGACAAGTCTATTAAATCCAATCATTTTGTAAATCTGAAGATATAAATTTTCCCAGCAAGAAGCCAAGTTGCTGTAATTCTACTGACGATCAAATTTGTTCAAATAAAACCATATAGCAAGAAACAAGTCTAATGTAGTTCTAAATGTACTGTGAGACCCAGAGACAAAATGTCAGTGCCCACAAATGGAAGGGAGCACATTTTGCAGTTAACATAAAAACGTTTGCAATACAAAGGCAAGGACACCAGCACAAAGGGTGTGATGCTGTGCTTTCAAGAAAAGCAACCATTTTGCAGAACTCCAACCCACTTTCCTAGTTTACCAGGAAATTTCATAAATGCTGTGGAAGTGCCAATGACAATGACAGCGCAGGAACGTAGGAGGACTCTCTGTCTCTTAAATGTGCTCTCAAAGTGAGGTTCTGCGGGAGATGAGCTTGTGATGTGAGGCATAAATGGACAAAAAGTAGAGTTAAAAATAAACACCAAAGTTGAGTGCCTTGTAATCATCATGAGAACGGAAAAATAAGTGAGCAAAAAGAAAGTCACCACATTTCAGAAGAAGTACTATTATTACTTATGGGAACAGGGAATAATGGAAGCTATTGCTTTCCTGAGTTCACATTAAATCCTTTTCCCCTCTGTCCTGAATAAAGCAAAACCTTACTTAAAAAATATTTTTCTTAAAGTTTTTTAATTAAATTTTAGTTTTCTGATGCATGTTAGGAGATATTGAAAACATTATTATTAAAACCAGACAGCTGTAGCATATAAATGTTCATATTTTATCTTTTCCTACTAACAACGAGAGAAAGTAAAAACAACATGATCAGAAACTTGGAGACGTTGAGACACCAGGTGACAGGGCAGTCTAATAAAGGAGTTAGGAGTGTATAAAGCTTTTGAATGCAAGAGCTGTGTCACAGGAACAGCTAAAGACTTTAATAAGGAAGGAACATCATGGTTTTAGATACCTATTTAGGATTTTATCACCTTTAAATGAAGTACAGTGTCCTGCATTTTGAATTCCCCCTTGGCTATGTACTTGCTTCAGATAGCTTGCCTTTGTGGTTGTGTAACACACATATCAGAGGACCACTGGAATGACAATGCAAGACTTGCTGAAAACAAGGCAAAAGGAGTGTAATGTGATCATCTGTACTGACTGTACCTGTTTGAGTACTGTTGCAATTAAATATAAGCAGTATCCTTGAGGAAAAGATGACTTTTGGAAACTGGGAAAAGCATTACAACAGGAACTGAAATACTTGAAGTGAGAATCCAAAAAAAATGAAGTATCGTTTTTACATGGGATTTGGTCCCTGTTTCTGGAACTGAATAGCTTAGTGGAAAATATTTCTAAAATAGGAAGCAGTACAGAAACATGTTTAAAGTTTTAAAAAGTATCCAGACATTAAACTGAAGCAACAATAGCTTTCTAGGCAAAAGTTGGTGAGGGGCTGGAGGTTGTCTTAAACTGTGGTATAGTGGGTGGGGTCTAATCCTGACTGCAAGGGGGTACTTAATTACTGTACGAATTAGAGACACTTCAGCAAGAGAGATAACAAGGATCTCAGTCCAACACAACCCCCCACACACTGCTGTTTGGCACCCTTGTGTGAGAAGTCAGGAAAAGGGGCCTTTTACATATCCCAGGCCGTACAAAATAATGAGGGGTCTGAAGTGGATGAGACTCTCTGGACTTTGTGTGGTTATTTTACTTCCCAGCTTCAAAAGAAGTCTGTGGGTTGTAACACTTTGGGAGGTTGAGTTTTTTGTAAATCCTAATAGAGACTATAAATTTAATTTTNCAAAAAAATGCTGCCTTATTTTTGTTTTGGACCAAACATGAGTACTTTTAGTACTGAGATATCCAAAAGTAACAACTACAGGAGGGAAATGCAAAGAATAAAGGACATGTAAGACATGAAGGACCTGAAGCTACCAGTTGTTATCATGAGTTTGATACTATGCTATCTGAGCAGAATGTACCTCTAAATACTGGCTTTCACTTGTCTCACTGAGCAACTCATTTTTTGACAGACTGCAGACTGGACAGTTTATTCTCCACAAGAATGTAAATTGATATGAGACTAACCCACCATTAAGCATTTGCTTGTCAGCTCAAACAGGCTTTTATTTAGTACTTTTACACAGAAGAGGGAGTAAATGAATAATGACAGGCAAAAAAACCCCAAACAACTCCTCTGGTTACAAAACTAAAATTCCAGTGGTTACTAAGGGATTAATTTTTCATGGTGTTAATATACAGTGGGCATATTCGCCATTGTTCTTCTAGTATTGTAAATTCATGTATGTCTTAATATTCATATTTAAAGAGTTTGTCCCCTAGTTTATTTTAAATCTACAAAATTTCTGAATAGATCTGTCCTGCCAATATGTCAATGTGGGGAAGGAGATGGTAAAACCATTTTTTTTTTGTGAACAGAAAATATTCACAGTTCAAAATATAGCATCATAATTGTTCTAGAGCAAGACTTGCACTCAGCCTGTCTTGGGTTAATGCCAAAGCCATTTTTGTAGCCACTATTTGAGAGAGAAGACATCTTAATTAAACTCTGCCATTGTTGAAGACATCAGAAAACTACTGGCAGAGTGTGCATGATAACTGCAATCATGCATCCTGCCATCACCACTGACAAGACAAAAAAGCAATAAAAGGGGGCTGCAAGTGGCTGCTGTCACACAAATTGCTGTGGAAGAAAGCTGTTGCTTTGTCCAGTCACTACATCTTTGAATTTTAAGCAACAATGTCCAATAATAACAAGTCAGAATAATTTTTTCCACGGTAGGGTATTGACATGTTACACTGAACTGTTCAGCTTCAGAAATCAAGGTGCAAAATAAGATGAATGAAAATCATTTGGAGATGTTGAACTGTCCTTTGATTTTTGATCCATGAAGTTTGCTTCTTTTGTTTCTTTCCCCTGAAGTCAAGGTTTTTATGATTCTATAGAAATTGTATTGTTCACAAAATCACCTCACTGTGACAGATAGGACTTTAAGAGAACTAGTAGCAAAAAAATCCATAATAAAACCATGAGAGCTGGGAGCTCTTTGGTGAGGTTGTCTACCCTCATCATGTTCATTTGTGGTTTATTATTTTGTTGTATTTTCTTGCCATTCTCTTTCTCTTACTTGTGGGAACATAAAGGCATAAATGGGGTTTAAAGGGCAGGAATAAATGTTGGTCTGTGGCACTGCAGTTAGAGTTAAGAAAAGGTAACATACCCAGTACACTTGTGGACAGGCAGCATCAGTCTTCTGCCATTGTTTCTGGGCATTGCTGCTTGTTCCTCCTGTCTAGCAGACAGTTTAAAAAAAAACAAACCAAAAAAAAACCCAAAAACCCAAACCAGTGTGGTGAAGAAGGATTTGAGAAACTCATTTGTAAAGCATCTGAAGCTGACTGTTCCTGTACTATCATTAAGAGACAATGGGTAGATAAAACACCATAGAAATACAGGGACTAGCAGATTTTGCTTCTCTGCTTGCTGCTCAGTTGTTGCAAAAAGAACCTGAAAGAGTAATTTATTGTTCTGCAAGGAGAAGATAAATTCTTTGCCTGACAGGATTGTCTGCTTCATCTTGAAGATATCTACCTTGAAGCTGTATGGAGTAGTCTTTGTGACTATTACTTATTATGACTCACATCGAGATTGATGTGTCATTTCATACAACTCTATCACTAAATCTGTGTTGCTTTTTGGATAAGATCAAAGAAATATATGTCTAATTTCCAGTTGCCCCAGTTTTCTGAGCGCTGTTCCGCTAAAACATTTAGTTGTTGTTTACCCGTGATCTGATGCACTGTGATAAACGTAAGCTAAATATTGAAATCAAGAACTAGTAAAAAATGCATGACTAAATTACTTGTCAGGAATACAAGTTTTACTCTTGTTAAGGACAGGGTGAGCCTTAAGGTAGAAAAGATAATCCGCATGAGAAAAAAAAAAAAAGTAAGAAGTTTTAGTTGATACATGACGGTAGTTATTATTTTGCTATCTTTGGATTTGAATGAGCAAATAAATGGGGGATTTATTCCCTGCCTCATCACACATAGCTTGAAAAGCTAGCTGAAATGGATAGCTATCCACTGAGGTACTTTCATTCAGATATAATTTTGGATGGTTGGTAAAGCAGGGTTAGCTTTGAATAATGTTTTTTGCTGAAAACATACTCAAATTATTGTTAGAAAGTAGATTTAATTTGTCAGTTTAGAAAAATGAATGGAATAATATAAAGAACAACTTTGAAAGTCACTTCTAAGTTTGACGTTTTTTCCCTTGAAGCACTAGATGTAAACAACTGGTGACAGTGAGTTGTCTGTGCATTGCCTTCCTATGAAACTTCCTTGCACTAGAAAGTGTTGATAAAGAATCATTTATTCATGATTCTTTAGGTATAGAAAGTGGTTTTCAAAATGCTGATACTTTTCTTGTAAATAATTTTTAAAGATCTAGTTTTAGTAGTATTTTTCAAATTATTTTACATAGTCTTTAAAGATGCCATTTTAATATGTGCTAAGCGAGCATGTTTAAAATTTATTTGGAAGTACACATTAAAAGCATATGTTCATAGGAATAGAGCTTGTTTCCTTTTTAAATTATAAAAATACTTTTGAGTTGCCTCATGAAGTTGATGGAGACAGTATATTCAAAGAAAATACACTTTAGCATGTTTATAAATTTTAAAAATATTGATTTCTGAATATTCATATATAAAGACAGAAAATTTTTGCTAATGTAAAAGTTCACAGAAAGCAAAATTTGCAGTTACAATAAATCTAAAATAATAGGTTGTAATGTACTTACATGTTTATAATCAAATGCTTATGTTATTTATTTCCATGCCTCAGAAGTCTTATAGTGTTACTATTTATAGTAATAGTTTTTATTATATTTAGAGTTTAATCTTGTATTTTTAATTTAGATGGGTTTATTGTTTAATATGACATTGTCATTTGGATATTCAATAAAAACATTTTCAGAATAATTTCATAGAACTGAGCCTCTATTGAAAACTTCAAAACATACCACCTAGAGCCACTTTTGTTTATTAGTGTTTATTTTCACCTCCCCTTAGAATACTGTAAGTAAGTCAGCATGATTAACTATGAGAGCAGTTATACGGAAATTCAAGGAGGATTTTATATTCTGGCCACAGGGTTGCATGGAAATACTGAGAAGTTCTCCTCTTTATTTTACTGCATATCTGTATCGAAGTTTTCATTAATTTAGTTCACTCTTGTGGTGCTAAGTATGATATGACATAGATGATTTTACTTCCAATGTTCTCACAAGATAATGTACTGGCTGCCTGGGGGTGGGCCTAATAGTTAATGTTTAACAATATTAATACCAATATCACACAGAGGTAATGCTGTTGATTTTAAGATGTGACGTCTTCTTTCTCTGAACCAGTTTTGCAACAGCTCAGTTTGTAATTTCATAGGGCAACGTCCACGCTATGAATGAAAAAGTTTGCGACTTGGCAGTCCCTGCCTAATTCATGGAAATTTTCCAAAATGAAGAACATTAAAGACAGTACCTTCATTGTTCAGCTACCTACATTTCCCATAGCTTTAGCTTACTGAGGTTTTTCCATCTGCTGAAGAAGGGTTATGTCTTGTCCTAATTGCAGGTGTTGCTCCCTGGGGTGTGTGAGAGGGTGGTTGAGTTGAATCCACTTCTAAATTGGTAAAACATTTTGGAAACTCTTCAGATGGTACTGTTACAAATTATATCGGATGAGTTTATCACTTTTGATAGGAAAAGAATCAGACCTTTTTCTCCCAGTTTCCTTAAAACTTATGTGCAGTAGAGTAAGTTGCTAACATGTATAAAACAAATAGGGTTTTCCAAATGTTTTGTTATTTTCTGTAAGAGGCTATACTTGTTGCTGAGGTCTAAAATTTTTTGCAGGGCCTAATCTGTTTAACCTTTCAACTGTGGGTATTTGGGATGTTCTTTTTTCTCTGTTTTACCTGTGTTAATTATAATAAAGGATGTTGGAGGCATAGAACAGGACACACAACTAACCTAACACTCTGCAGTGAGATTTTTCCCCATCAGCACACATCCTGTTGTAGTACTTACTTTTAAAACAGCAATGCTGCTTCACCAAACTTCCTCCTACAATAAGAGAAGTAGGGATAACTCTTGGAAAAAGTTTTGAGGCTAGTGACAAAATATGTTTGTCTTTCAGATCCCCAGCTCAAGGGTATAGTGACCAGGTTATATTGCAGGCAAGGCTACTACTTGCAAATGCACCCCGATGGAAGTCTCGATGGAACCAAGGATGACAGCAGTAATTCTAGTAAGTGACTGCCCCAGGGGAATGTCTTAATCGCACACACAGATCACATTGCTCCAATGTGTATGCACAGACACAGTGTTAATGCCTTTGAAGGGTTTCTCAATGTGTTTTGTTCAAAGGAGAAGAGTTCTGTCCATTCGAAGCCTGATGACCGCTAGCATGGCTTGTCCAGGACATTGGCCTAAATGTATTCCCTCTCAAGGGGAAGGTGTAAGTGCCCATGGACCTTAGGAGTGAGATATTTAGGCCAATGATTGTCTTCTGACAATTTTATAAAAATAGTAAAATTATATTAAAATATTTTAAAATAAAAATTATATATTTAACATAAATTTGTTATCTTCCAATAAATAAAGAAAAAAAAAGAAATGGAAAATAAATTTTCTGGAAAAATCTGAATATATAGGGCCTGATTCAGCAAAGCAAAAAATGTGCTTTTATCTATTAAAATCCTGCTTAAAACACATGCTGAAGTACCTTGCTGAATTTGTGCTAAAGATGCTGCAGTCCCTATACCAGAAGGAGTTCCAATGACTTTAAGAGAATTTCTGCCACTGTAGGGGCTGCCATAGTGGCAGTTTTCAAAAATACTCCAAACAAAAGCGGTCTTGAAAGGCCATTTGAGTCACTGCTTTGGTACACTTTTCCTATGATACAGCCACACATTTTCATTCAATGATCATATATGTGTTTGATAACTTCAGCTGCAAATGCTAATTAAAACCCCCTATTCTTACTTTAGAAACAGTTTATTTGTATTTTGATTATTTTTATCATAATGGCATATTTAAGTAAAATTTCTGTGATCTTGAGTTCTATTTTAAGCACTTTTAATATAAAAGATTTATCTTCTTGTTATGCATACATAAATAAGTCTTTAGTTTCCTCAAAAATCTTGGAATTAAGCTGTAGAAATTAAGGGATTTGAAGTTTCTGCTTTACATTGGTAAATTCCCTATTTTATCTGTTAATGCATGGCTATCATTTATAACACTTTTCATCAACAGATAACATGATCATCTTTTATTGTTCTATTTTTTTTTAAGTGAGAAAAGCCGATTAATCTATTTAGAGGTGTATTTCTCTGCTTGTGTTCCAAGTGTTTTTGTCCCCCCCATATCCTCCCTCCCCACCCCATTCCTTGTTTATTCTCTGCCCTCAGTGTGTCCATGTCTCATGCCCACTTCTGTACTGGACTAAATACAGAGACCTTATACAGACAGGACTATTATTGCTTTTTATAGAAGCTTTGCCTAGATGAGGTCTGAGAAATCTTTCTTAGAGCACAAGTGTGTATCTCTCTCTGCCCATCCCTCTTCTTTTCAGCTTCAGCGAGGAGGTGTGTATGACTACAACAATTTTGGAAAGTTTTATTGGTTTTTCTGAGGGTTTTTCTTAAATCTTAGGACTCTATGAACTGGGACTCATTGCAAAACTAGACTGTAGTAGCACCTTACTTTTTCTGTTGTTGTCAGTTTCACAAATCTTCCCCCTTTTTTAAATTTGCTATTTAATTTACCTTTCTCTCCCTTCTTCCATGCCTTTCTGGTTTTCCATCTGTCTATCCATCTCTTTTATTCTTGTTTTTACAAAGTACAGAATTAATTATAATGGTATAATTAAATTATTATTATCATCATCATCATTATATGATATTATAATTGATATTATAAATATTCTGAAATATAGAACTTCTCCAAACTCAACCAAATAACAGATAACAGTACTGTGCATTTTGAATAAATATTGTTAGATAATACTGTGTTTTACTTCCAAATTATTTTTAGGCTAATTTTTTTCTTCATAAGGGTATTTTCTTCTAACCTTTTTGATTCTCTTTTTTTTTTATTCACTATTATATGTATCAACACTATATTAAGAGCTGAAAATATTGAACCACTTGGTATATTCATTAATATATTAATATATGTCTGTTTCTTTTGTGCTGTCAGTCTTCTCGGTTTCTTCCCTTTTCACTCTATTTCCATCCATTTCCTGTTGAACTTTTTTTCCTATTGCTTTTGGGCTTTTTGCAGCATATTTTGGTTTTCCTTCTCTCTTTTACTTTTAAACAATCATTTTCTCATGGATAGAATTCTTAGTATTTTGATATTTTATTTTGTAAACTCTTTAGCATGATGATTTCTTTATGAGTCTTACAAGTAAATAACTTTTGGCAGCAGCCCAAGAGAGAAAAACCTGCTTCTGACGATGGTGTTTGCAGACTGCCTATTTTATGTGCCCAGCTGGTGAAGGGATGGACATATATTGGCTGTCAGTAGGACAGATAGTATGCTTGCCTTGAGAGTGAGGATGACTTCCATTCAAAATGTGTTTCATAAAAAATAATAATAAAAAAAAAGAAATACAGACTGCCAAAGGGTGTGCACCACTGCCAGCCTTCCACCTGTCTTCTGCACTATTCACTGTCCCTGATGGCAGCGCACCAGCCATCTGAGTAAATGGGTGTCAGAGGAGCGAGGGACAGAAAAGAGATGCAGTTTCTTTTTTGTCTTCAACAAGGAAACTGTTTGAAGCTTAGTCATGCTGCTACTTTTCGTGCTGTTGCAATGTATTCTGTGTCAAGGAGTTAGAGGTGTGCTTGAAGTTAAATCTCCCTCAAGTGCTTATATCATTTTGTACTCATTTTTTGTGTATGTCAGTAAACATAAGTTGCACACTATTGAAGTCACAGTGTTACAGAGAGGTAGTGCAAACTAAGATTGAGATGTCTTTAAAGTTCTCAGTAGTCTCTTTAATGTGACATTTAGCTTCTAACTGAAGTCAAAATGAGTTGTATCAGTGGTTTTAATCAGCTGCGCTACTGCAAGCCATTGTCCCAGCTAGCCTTAAGTTTGATAAAGGCTAGAGACTGCAGAGAGAGATGACAAGATTTTTAGTGCATTGCTGCACACAAACCCTTCCATGAAAAAGGAAGAAAGATGTGACTGCTTGTAATTGCATCCCTGAATGTATATTTGTCTGCTCGTGTTGATGGCCATGATACTAGAACCCAACCTAAATAGACTGATAAGTTTCAGTTCACTGTTCTAATATATTTTCATAACTTTTCCAAGTTTGTGAGAGTGTGAGTTAATCTACCCATTGGTTAATGTTGCTGAGTTTCCTTAGCGCACATCACTAAACCAAAGCTGTTAGCTTAAACACTCTTGTTTTTTTTTTGTTTTTTTTTTGTTTTTACCACACTCCCAATGATATGTGAAAAAATTATTTTTCTTATTTTAGCTGATTCTCTCTTTTTTGTTTCTCTAATGCCTTACAGTTTCTGTTTTGCTTTTGCAGCTTGCTTCTAGTAAAGGCAGGAGTGACTGTGATTAAAGCTGTAGGTTTGATTACTGAGATCCTACTGAATGCAGCTGTCCTTCTCTAGCTATAATGTTCCTGGATTTTACAGATATGAATGCAACTTGCTTCAGTGTTGCCCATGGGCCTCATCATTAATTCGGAAAAACAAGCTACTACACAGAAATAACAAAGAAATAAGAGAGATTTGAATATGTGCTTGTAGTAGCAATCATTTCATTCTCCTCCTGTCCTCCTCACCTAAAACTGCTCATTTTAGGTTTTGGTTCATCTTCAAAGTTTTGTCTCATGAATGAAAGGTAGGTTCAGTAGGAAGACTAATTAATTTGAGAAACCGGCAATTCTGATTAATTTCTGAGATTGAAACCTTAAATCTTTTAGCATTATGCATTGTTTTGATTCACCTAAAGAGTGTATCTCAGCCAACAACCACTGCAAAAACTCGACATACCATATTGTAACACTCAGATACTGCTATTTGTGTCCCTTATGGATTACAGTCATGTTTATAATGTTTTTATAGCATGATGTAATTAAAAGAGCATTACTCATTGGTAATTAGCCTTATTTCATAAACTGATAAATGGCAAAGTTAACATTATCCAAGCAACTTTGATTTGGCTTTGCTGTGGACATCTCTTCCTTTTTATTTTTCTGCAACATCCTTTACCTCCTTTGTGGTGCTTGTACCTGGTGAATTGCTGTTCAAGAAATCCTGCAATCATTTAACATTCCTTTATTTTCATCTTTTAATGCCTGCTCCTAATATTCTATTTATATCTTCCAAACTGAATATGGAAGTACTAACTTTTTAATGTCTTTCTAAAGTACTTTCCACTATTACATTTTTGTTTGAAGATACTAATAAAATAATCTTTACAGCACCCTTGTAAGTTAAAGGAGATAATTAGACAGAAGTAAAGCACATGAAGATTAAAAACAACACCTGCAGTGTTGTTAAATTTGGATTAATGAATGTTAAATTTGGATTAATGCAGTGAAATATCTGCAGCCTGATTTTCACACTGTTTTTTACTGAAGTGTGTCTTCAAAGAACTATACAGGCATTTACTCATCTATTTAGACCACCTTTGGGAATTTGGTAAGCCTGTTGCTCCCATTGGGATAGTCTTAGTGAAACAGTGTCAGTGGAGGCCATATTCAGTCGTACTAAAAAGTATGTTTTAATTATGTCTTGTGTAATGTCAAGCAGGTAGAATGGGATTGCTCTGTAAGAAATGTGTGGACAGACCTCTAAATACCAACCTCCCCGCACTCATTGCCAATCTCAGAGATGTTCTGATGGAGTTGTCATTTTTACCCGTGGGCCTGCAGATGAAAATAAATTAAAGAAATGGTTGCCTTGATCTGATTGGAGATTTGGTGCTGTGGAAAAGTTTTGTTAGCTGACACAAGGGCACTGTGTATGTAGAAGAGACAGCAAGTTTATAACCCTTGAGCAGTCGGTTTTTAGCAAGCTTCTTGAGAAAATCAGTGATCTGTAATAGCAATTTTCTTGTAGCTACAAGTTGGTGGTACCTAAATAGACTTTCACCAGTATATGGTGAAATCTGACTTTAGGCATTTCAGATTTTAAATTAATAGACTGATTATGGTATTGCATAAAAGAAGGAAAAAGTTATGTAGTGGTTTTGTGTTTTGCTCAAGAAAGGAGTGATTGCTTGTAAAAAAGGTGGATTTAAACTTCAGCTAAAATTTTGTGAGGATTAGAATCCAACTCAAATTTGTTGTTTCTGCTAACTGCCCCCTACCTGCATTTTTCCATCTTGTGTGTGGTGGGAGTAGGCTTGCAGGCTTAGGAAAAAGAATAGAAACTGCATACTTTAGGGTCATGGTTTAGATGAAATACAAAGCAAAGCTAAGGGAATGTGCACAGACTCAGCGCTGACAAGAAGAAAAGGTTTTATTCTCACCATTTTTGCTGATCAGTTCCTTTGTTTTCCTTGATGCTCCCACATCTTATTTGCATTTGGATTTGCAAGGCTTTCTACTTAAGCATGCAGCATAGGACCACTGAGCACCAGGCAGAGTTGTATTTCCTAAGCTGAAAGAGGATGCCCTCTCTTTCAACTCATCTGTGGACTTACTGAACTGAGTTTAGCTAAAAAAAAGATGTTCAGGGGCTTCCTTCCCCCTTAGTTTTGTTTTAGGATCTTTGTCTTAAATGTAGTAGGAAGCTGGGGAAATGTTTTTTTTTTTTCATCCCTGTCATGTAAGACCACAGCTTTGCCCGTGCAGAACTGAAATGCTGGCAGACTCTGGAAGGCTTTGTGCTTTTCTCAAAGCAGGTTCTTAGAGTGGGGGACAGCACAGATGAATCCTAGGAAGGTTTGAAATGTGTAATTGGGCACAAAAGTTTTGTTCAGTGAAGATTACCACACAGTCAGGTTCTGGAGGAAATTTAATTTCCTTTGGCCAGCTTCAAAGTACCTAAAACCAACATGCTGTGCCTTACTGATGCATGTTTTGCTGACCCCGCTATAAAGAACATTGCGGAACATTTGTCAAGCAATAACTGAAGGTAGACTGGCCTCCCTAGTTTCACCCAAGTCTCAAAGATTTTGTGAGTGTTACTGAATACTCTTTATGTGCAGAATCACAGCATTTCAGATCACATTCTAAAATTTTATTGTCTTGGGCTAATTACAGCAGCTCTGAAAATTTCCAGTTAAAATTTGGTGGCAGTAAAAGATACATTATATGCCCTCTTCAATGCTTTCTAAATTCACCACCAACTATAAGCCACTCTAGTAATTTTATACGTTGCATAAAACACTGCCATGTTACAAGCCTGTAATTCTTCTTCAGTGTGGTTGTTTGCTTGGGTTTTTTTTCCCTAACTTTGCTGCCTTATTTTTATTGGTGATACAGCAAATAATATCTAGGTTCCAGAAGCTTTTTGGCTGAACCACTGTGATCTGGAGTTATTTTTCATTAGCAGTTTTCATGGCTGACTTGTCTTTTGTGTTCACCTCTTTTCTTTATACAAATATTGTTTGGTTTTCCCTCCTGGTGTCCCCTCAATTGTTGCTGACCTGCCTCTAGGTGTTCATGGTGTTCATGTGCAGGTTTCCTCCTCCTCCACAATTTCTTTTCTTCTAGGCAATAAACCAAACTCAATTGTTGTCTGAAACTTAGTTTTGCCGTGACAGACTCCCCCTCCACCTTCCACAACATTGATTTTGCTGGTTTTGGCATTGTTTCATTTAAGGGTAACGACTTTATAACTAATTTTTAACTTCCAAATTATATTGAACATTTGCAAGCCCTCAAGCCATGCAGTGTTTAGCCTGTATACTCTTAAGATCTCTGCTCTGTTAGAGCCGCATTTCACTGTTTTATCTTATATAGATTGGAGAGGGAATCTTGTCTGTACCCAGTAGTTTTCTGGTGAACAGCCCAGTAAGATCCTAGTATATTGGAGAACTTTAGAAATGGCAGAAATTAAAAAGCTATTTACTTGTGTTATTTCTTGTCATGTCTTCTATTCTTCTTTGTAAGCTCCTCAAAAATTGCCTTCCACAAGAGCTTGAATATATTTTCTTTTCTACAGCTTTAGAAAGTAGTCTGCTCTAATTCCTACCTTTATACTGACTTTGTGATTGCTAAAAAGGTCTAATGTTGCATACTCTTTTTCTATATGACAGTGTTGAAGGAAAAGTATCTTTTATTCTTTTTTTTTATCCAATTCTGTCTTTAAATTCTAGTAGTCAACCTGTGTTTTTTCTCAGTTTTCATGAATTGATCAGCTTCATCATAAACAAAGTGTGGATTTGTGTCCTTTGACCAAACAGGAGTTCTCACACCTTGAGAAATGTACTTGTCCACTGCAATTGCATGACCCTTTTTGTCTTGATTTGGTCTTTAGCTCTGACATTCTGATTACAGATAGCCTCATACAGTACACTTTCTGGTCACACCTATGGATGCCCTTCCTAAATTTTGAGGAACTCACTCTAGGTGTGACTGTGTTTCTTAGACCTGACTTGGTAGAACCATAGTCCTCGCTGCATATGTTGAACACACAGGTTGTGCTTTTGGTTTTCATCCAAGGACCTGTGAATCCTTGAATCACCCACACCGGAAAAACATTTAGCATGAACTCTCTGTCATTCAGACCTTTTCTTCCAAGGCTGATGTGTGCTTTGCATCTGATTTTCTAGTATGAGTCAGTAAACGTAGTATAGGTGTCTGCTGGCATAATTTTTAGAAGAATTGGTCCATGTCTCCTACTTATATAACTTTTCCTTGTGTTTTTCTGTGGTGAGGCTGGTAAACTCCCACACTTCACACCGGTCTTTTTCAGACACTAATCAAAGTTGTGTCTGTTTTTGTTACTACAGAGATATATACTGTTGCTAGGCTATTTGCGATTAGGTGGTTTTCTGATTATTTTCTAATTATTCCCTCTCCCCCCAAGTTTTTGAGCATGTTCTATACTTAGCTCAATAACTTTTATGAACATTTAGAGTCAAGCACATATTGTAGTGCTTTTGTGAACTATTGTAAGTTCTCTGCCATTACATGACGCCTGTGTTTTACTTGCCAGCATCAGAGAGATATGTTTTCTGCAGGGTATGTCACAAGCATTACCCTTATGATCAGTCTATGCTGGTGAAGGAACTGTTGGGCTCTTTGACTCTTTTCAGATTACCTGGTACTCATGTTTGCAGTGGTGCATAAATTATTACAGTCCAGTTTGCTGTGATTTTTATTTAATAGCAGTTGAGCTAGATACTGAACTATTGCAGAACTTATTGCTAGATAGATGCTTATGCTTTAATTTTGAGGATGAACTTTTCAAGAAGTGAGATTGTCAGAATTATTTTACTTTTAAAATCATTAAAAAAATTAAACAGTTACTAATTTTCTTTTTATCAGTGATATTTATTAGAATATTGTGTTGATCATAGAATATTCATATCTGGTCATGTTTTTTCTTCACAGCTTTATTCAACCTTATACCAGTGGGACTTCGAGTTGTTGCTATCCAGGGTGTAAAGACTGGGTTGTATATAGCCCTAAATGGAGAAGGTTTCCTCTATACATCAGTAAGTATCTTGCTGAACTCTGTTTTAGAGGAACAGCTGAAGTTGAAATCTACACAGGAATGAGATGTGTTCACTTTTAAGAAGTTCTGTAATGTCTGTATTTGTATATAGATATGGTACATACACGATGTATGTACACAGCATTATTTATAAATGGGATACAGTAGAAATTGCTATGTACTATGTATGAAAGTCCAACAGTCCAAAAAAGACACACTGTAGAGCTCTTTTCCTGGTAGGCTATACTGGTAGTGTTCCATATGCCACAAAGATTATAATTTTCAATTCAATTCTCCAAAATTTTTGATTAAAGACCTGCAATTATTTTCTTAGTGACTTGTTGATCAGAATCCAAAAGCTGCTCCAACAGTTACTTTTATTGATAATATTTGCAAGTGGAACTACCATCTAAGAAGTCATTAACAACCTTACAGTTTATCACCATAATCTTGTAACTGTGTGCTTAGCATTATTGATATTTTTATATCAGATATAAGGAAAAAAAAGAATTCTGTGAGGGACTATATCTTTGTAGAACGATCAAAGTTTTAAAAAAAAATTTTTGAGTCGTGAATAAGACTGCTGGATAAAGTGACTGGAAAGACCTCAGATTGTTTATGATATCATTGTTTATGATACTTCAAATGGTTTAATGCTAATCACTTAGTGTGTTGTTGTGAATATAAAATACCTGTTTTATATAAATTTAGTATCTTAACCTCCTTTGAAAGGCAAACAGACTTTAATGTGAACTGGCAGTTCTGTCAGGTATTAACAAGGTGACTTAAAGGATTTTTTGTTACTATATTTTTATTGACATCTATGTTGAATTTATTTATATAGTGCTTTTTCCATTTTTTACATCACACAGTTCTTAATTCCCCACTGAATTACAATACATTGCTTTGTTTTCAGTGTCTGTTGAAAGGAAATTGGAAAGATTAAGTTTCTGGTGCCCTGAGGGAAAGTATTCCATTTGTTTCAAATATACAATTGTCTTGGAGAAGCTAATTAGGAAGAAAAAAATGGAACTAATCTTGAATGTCAATGTCAAGACAAAGAGAAGAATCCTCCGTATAAAATGTCTGCTGGAAACTCCAGCAGTATGATCTACAACAGCTTTTTCTGCTCTTCAAAATATAAATTCTATCAAAGGAAAACATACAATATTTGCTGTCAGAAGGACAAAAACTAGAAGAAAAAACCTAGAATTATTAGAAAAAATGAATTACTGACCTTCCAGTTCCATCACATCATGTGTGTGGGGGGGTTCATTTCAGTATCATGGCATGAAAGTATTTTTTGAATGTGCTGGCAGAGTGAAGAGTATATTCTTACCCAGCACTGTTTCTAAAGTGAGTTCTCAGTCCTTCAGAAAGAAATACAGGTTTCAGAAAGTGTGCAGTTTCCTGATGGATAATACTGCACAGGGAGGGACCTTAAATGAACAAATTCTCTGAGCCATTGTGTTTATGTATTATGGAAATAGTTCGAGTTAAATGAAGTTTAGTGAGACAAGGAAATGAGTGTTTTTATCATGTACTGCTTACTCTTACTTGTGCAGAGAATGAAAGATGAGTGGCACATTAAATCACAAAGAGATTTGACGCATTAGAAAGCACAGTGGAAAACTTTAGTTTTGGTGTGACTAGAAAATGATTTTCAACTTAAACTTTCATGAAGCATAAAAGTAATAATTTGATCTAATGCAGAATTAAAGGTACTGGGTTTAAAACATAAGTAATGTAATACAGGTTTGATTGTTTCATATTAATGTATTGAAAACATTGATAATACATTTTTGTCTCAGCAATTGCCTACTTTCAGCTTAAAGACTAATGCATTTGAAAATAAGACGACAAAGCATCAGAGAGGTTTGTCTTCTCATGAGGATCAAGATGAAGAAATATTGCATGCAGAATTAAATGGTGTTATTTGTAGAAAAATATTTTAAACAAATCCATTTCTATTACTGTCTTATTTGTGAATTTTTGACTCTTTTTCACATTTGCATATCTGTTGCATCTAAATGCAGAAGTTCTGTATTATATGCCACATGTTTTTCCCTTGCTTATTTAGGAGAGGATGGGAGAAAAAAGCTTTCTACATTTCCTGTGCCAACTGTCATCATTGAAAAAAAGTCCTGCATTATGGGAATGCTAGTTAAAATTTACATGTTTACATTATTTTTACATTTTACATTATTATTATTTTACATTATTACCAATTTCTTATAAAGATTTAAAAAATAGAAGCATGCATTATAGACTAAGTAACATTTATAGTCTAAATTGAGATCAAAATTCTGTGTAGTCCTTCTTCACAGAACACCTGTGTTCCTTTTTCCATTCACAGTGTATGAAACCCATATCTTGTAAGAATAGCCTGCATGGTGATGCCTTTCTTCAGAGACTGAAGGCCCCAACTCAATTATTTTTGTCATAAGCTTTACATCCTGTTGACTAATTAAGCAACAGCACTGGCAGGAAAGGTATTACATATGAACCCGCTTTCTCTGATACGAAGTGTTCAGGAAGAAGAAAGTGAAGGTAACAGTGACAGACTGGTTTTACACATAGATTACTAAAATCAGATTTACATAGTTTCTTTCCTTGTTTTAAATCTTTTTTTCCCCCCAATTATTTTTCCTTTCTTACTTTATTCTGCCATATTTAAGACTTTTTCAACTGTTTCTCAGAATTAGAACTAGAAAAATGTGCACAAATGTCATAGAAGAGTCTTAAGGCAGCATTACTTTGAATAGAAACAGGAGGACATCAAATTGTGTAGGAAGGTCAGTCTCAAGAGCTTTTCCTACCTGTTTTGCCTTCTGCATCAGTTGAGATTTTTATTCTGTCCTTTGGGGATTGATCAAGCCAGGGTCTCTATCATACACCATCAAAGTCTTGTCAAATAAAGGAGAAGCAAAAACTTTGAAGTCTGATAGGGATTTGCAGAATTCCTGAAAGAAATTGCTTTTCCAAAATCATAAACCAATTTTTAAAGCATTTAAAGTAATTATTGTAATATGATAATTCATTATTTTTCGTCAAATGCAATATGAAAATAAGAGGCTTTTCATGTTGTTTCTTTCCCTGCACTTTTAAAGGTTAGCCCACCTAAAGACTGTCCATGAAGTTCATTTATTTTGAAGTTTTGGGTTACTGCATTCAGCTTTATTTCTCTGTGTGTGTATATATATACACATATATTTGTGTATTGACATTATTGACTCATAATTAGGATATATTTATCTAATGGCAACTTTCAAATTTTAAGTGTATGTTAGTGAGCAATGAGAATTATAAAAGTGTGTTGAAATTTATTTTAGATGATTTAATGAACTGTCAATAATTCAGTATTTATGACTGACTTAATAACTGTGAAAACTAGTTGGAGAATCTGGGTTTTTACAAAAAGAACCATCTCAGTTTCTAGCAAGATTTTTGACATAATAGTTAGGGACTTCATATGTTAAAGTCAAAAATGATGCCTTATTCCTGTCTTGTCTTTGGAAAGGGTGAGCAAGATGAGGTTTCATATCAAGATTTTATCTTGTCATAATCAAAAGGAATGAAACTGGCTCCAAACACTGAAAAAGTAGGGGTTCTCCATAGGGAACAGGTATTGCCTGCAGCAGGAAGATGGCATTGCTGTACATGGCAGAATCCTTTATTGGGTTTTATGCTAATTTTGCTCAACTGCCTTTGCAAATGGTTTGTTAGTACAATTTTCAGGGGGTTGCAGCTTCTTGTTTTGCTTAATGTTCTGCAGTGTTAACAGGATGAACTCAAAGGTAAAACTTGTGTTAGTCCATTTTATGATTCTTATTTTTCTGTGAGGAGGATATGAGGATCTACTGAATTTATATCAATGAGTTTTTCTCAAGAATTATCTGATATATCTGAGAGGGTTTGGAAAGGCTACTGGTTTCCTTTTTCATCATAGGAGCAGGGTATTACCAACATTTGGTGGCTATCAGAGTAAGAGAAAAGAGAAAATCTAAAAGGTAGACAAGGAGAAATCCTAACTCTATAATACCTTCACCTGCTAGTGCTTCCTTCCTTGTATTTCCTTTTTTTACCATTTCTTCTGCCAGTTTTCTGAGAACAGAGATGTGAACAAAGCCAGCGAGGGAAGACTACGTCTGTGATACTGTCATCATCAGATATTAAAGACGTAGGATTCCATTGCATGGTTTCTTAGTAAGACTGATGCTTTAAAAGATGACTGAACTTGCAGGGACCTGCCTAGTCACCTCTTCCAGAATTGTGTGCCATGGCTCCAGAGTTCCTCTTCTGGGTATGGAGCAGTGGGAACCTCACTGGGAGGATGGAGAGATATGGCTGCATATTTGGGAGGTTTTACCAACTTTTTATAAAATGTTTCAGAGTTAGGAATGTCACACTACTACCATAACAGAAAAATCTTGTAGAAGGGAGGTTTGTATTTTTGATCTGCTGTGGTATGTAGTATTGAAGACGTTGGAAGGGAGTTGGTTGGGGTAGTGTTTCTTCTGCAGTAAGATGTCAGTCTGTGTCACAGCCTTCATGAAAGAGAAATATCCATTACTAGGAATTGCATTTGTTATATCGCTCTGGCAACTCTCACCTGAAAGAAAAGTCTTTGAGGATTTCTCCTGACATTTCAGCAGCTTTCCAATGCCAATATTTCCACCGCTTCTTTAAGCCCACATAATTGACCTCACTGAGGAGAACAAAATGCTCCCTCAAGGAAGAAGATAGGAGTACAGACAGTGAAACCTGCAAAAGATTGAGAACTGAAGTGGTCTGTATTTCTAATATCTAAATCAAAGTCAAATGAAAAATAAGTTTCTTGTAGCTTTTCACTGAGCCTCACTTTATGCTTTGGAATAGCAATGCTTAGTGTGTGCAGTGCTTTGAAAGTTCAAGTATGCAAAAACCTTATAATAAACAGAGCAGAAAGAAGTTTAAACTAGACAAAACTGAAGAAGAAATGTGATGTTTTAAAATTTGCAATTTTTTAACAAGAATAATCAAAAGGGGATTACCTTGACATCAAGGTAGCGTTTTCTGTTGTAACAGTAGTTGACATAGGTTTTGGCAAAGATCATTCCCCATCTTGCAAGGTATTCTAGAAACAGTCAGGAATATATCTGTTTAGAGAGAAATAGACAAATAGAGCTTGCTCTATATTTTAAAATATACAGACTTGTATTTCTTGTTGTTAGAAGTATACTGAATATTAGAAAAGGGTAAGTCTTGCTGCTCTTGAGGTATCTGTGATTTTGTAAATGCAAGTACATCACAGTGGAGTGTCTCCTTTCATAATATTGTAACCAATAGAAAACATTATTTTCTCTCTTATGCCAGACTTGCGCTATAGGGTCTCAACTGCTCCCACACATTTATCTCCCAGCATAGACTTTACTAGGACAGGGGTAGGACCTTATGTCTCTTGTCATTATCTGTGTCTTGGAAGCATTCTGGTTCTCTTTGGAGAGAGGAAAATGGGTGGATTTAATTATTTGAAAATCACGCCTTCTGGTAAAGACTTTTGAAAACTAATTATATATTTTTTAAGAGGGTAAATGCATAGACCTTATGCAAACTCCCTAATTTTAAGGGCTTCTTTATGTGTGAATATAATTTTTGCATTTCCTGTTTTCTTTTATTCATTTTGGGATTGGTTAGAATGTGACCTACGTTTGCTTCATATGGAAAAGGTTTGTTTGAGAGGGGAGTATATAGCATGTTTTGGGCTTTTTTTCCTCTCTAAGTTGGGTGGCATTGCTCAAAAGGTAAACAAGTTCAGTGTGTTCCAGCAGTTGAAATACATTGACAGGGAGGAGGAAAACAACTGCATGGTTTATGCTTATTTATATCTGTGTTTGGAGGTAGATAATTTGTCTCTCAAGTTGCCTACCAAAAATAAATACAGAAAATTGCTAATGTATGTATTTATTCTGTGGTGACACTTAAGGAACAACAGATAACATAGCCCTGCTGTATTGTACAAAATCGTTCCAGATGTCCCTGATACAGAGTATAGTAGAAAAGGGATATCAAATACATAGTAGGTTCATGACCTTTTTCAGTGGGTTAGGTTTTCAGTACATTTTTGATTGAATGTGCTGAAGCCAGTGCTTTCACACACAAGAAAAGTAGACATGAACAGACACATGAGAGTTTGATAACGCAGGAGAGAAGTGAGAAAGGAAGAGATGAATGGAATGAGGCTGGCATGAGGAGACTGATAAGAAAGGTTTTAAGAAAGTAGAGAAATAGCACAGTTAAACAGAACAGTATTGTAGAAAACCCTAGGATGATATCATCATTGTAGAAATGTTTAGGATGATATCACCATTTTTTTATTACTTCCTTTCTGAGTTTTTCACCTGGAGAAATGTCTGCTATTTGAACTGCGGCTCATAAACAATATCTCTTAAAGCAATATGCTACTTTAAATATACAAAAATATAATTAGTACTATAAAGAGACAGTATTTTAATGTGGCTTCTTATTCTATGGCAGCTATTTCCTCCTCCTGGCATTTAAATGCTGTACTGGAGGTAATAATAGAATTTGACTCAAAACTTACGGCTGTGTTTCTTGCCACTTATACCAGGTATGTATGTCCTGTTTGGTTCCCTAATGCCCACAGTATCTTTGACAGGATCTAGCTGAAATTTTTGTCTATAAGAAGTGGTTTCATATTTTCTTAAAATATTTATTTTCCTTTCTCATGTACACCTCTCATGCAAAAAATCTCTTGCTATATTTGCTCTCTCTTCCTGAGATTACAGAAATGCACGTAAGTGCCTCAAGATTAAAAGCTGCTCTTCCAAACTTCTTGCCAAAGTATGGACAATCACAGAGTCAGCAGCTGCAGTTGGATATTTTTCAATAATTGTATGACAGGAATACTAACTGTAGGTAGGTATGGTAAAATGAGGTAATCTAATCTCATGCTTCAGGAACTAGGATGATTGCCACAGGGACCAAGAGGGAAGCTTTCCTCAGTATATGGCATCATTCACTGTAGTTGCACTGAAGGAGGTTTGCCTCTGAACTATTGTGCAATGCTCACAGCCAAAGGCTGAGCACAGGCTTGATGGACCAGCAGCTTAATCAAGTCTGTCAGATTTCTGCTTCTGGCAATGCTGTCTCTCATGGTAACCCTCCTATATTTTTGGCTAATGTTTGTTTTGTTGCATAAATATGACTACAGTTTTCTGGATGTTTCTTTATTCTCTGCTTTGTTCTTAGGCATTCAAGATTGTCTGTAATCCTAAATGTTGAATGCATCTCTGTGTGTACTATATACCCCTCTTGCCTTCTGTTCTCTTACTTCTCTTCTGTTAGTGCACAAGCAAAAAGGATCATGGTTGAAATTTCTAGTTTTCCATTCATTGCTGTTTAACATTAATCATTCATTGCATCCAAGTAAGAAAAGTGGCTACCAAAGATTTAAAATCTCTCAAATTTTAGACAATTATCAAAAACATGTTTCCAAAACAAATTCCTATTACTTTTTTCCATTATTGGTTAATGAATATTCAAAATTGCGAAGACAATTATTGATGAATTTTATGGCAATTTAAATTCATTTCATAATAAATATGGTTCTGAGAGTGTAAAGAAGACTTCTCATTGCATCATCAGGATGTTTGGTAAGAAAAAAGTTAACTTTGTGTGAAGTAGAACAACAGTTAGACACTTGTGCTGTCTATCACTGCTCTGACTGCATAGTTAGTGCATCTTCTGTTGCTCATGACTATTTCCAAAAGATATATGGCTAGATACCAAGATAGATAAACAGAAATGAACTGTGAGCTTTTAAATATAAAGTCTATTTAAAAAAAATAAAATTCTGGTTGGCTGAAGCATGGCTTTAGTCAAGCAAAAATGTGCTTTCATTATGCAAGAAAAGTTCCATATTACCTTGCAGAAATGAAAGAGTCAAATGTGTATTTTGTGACTTTTTGAAATTTCTCTAAAACTTTTATGTAAGTATATTGGAATATTCCATTTATATCTGATAATATTAAGATAAAAGAGGAAAATGATGCATTCACCTGGGTAATTAAACAAAATTATGCAAGCATTCTATAACTTTGGGGAACCTGGTAAGGCACACTACATATCCTGTAATGAGGTGGTATGAGCTCAAGATGTGAGTATTAAATTAAATTATCTTTGTGACACAATTTTTTATCATGTGTGGTCTTCAGGATTAGGCTTCAAAAGAAGGATGGTATATTTAAAATGTTATTGTACTGGACAAACTTCCATAACATGGCCTTGTATAAAAGATATTTCTGTTAATATCAAATGTTTAAAAAATCCAAAGCTGTCTTCTGTATCACTATTATGTATGTAAATTACTGATTTATACATAATATATATTATATTTTTGGAGCAGATTTCCTATTATTTTTGATTTTTGGGGGATCTCATTTTAGATACTATTATGCACATTTATTTTTTTGTTGTAGCATATTCATTTTTTCACTTGAATAGGCAAGTGTGTGGCTAAGCTTAGTGAATGATTGTCGGAGAACACTGTCTCAAAGGCTACCAGAACAACCACGATGAACAGTTTATCAATACCACAAATGGACAATTACCTCAGAACTCACAAATTCATGTTTTATCCCTTTGAATTTGTATGCTGTATTGTGATTGGTTGCGGTTACCCGGTTACCGGTTTCCCATTGGTTGTATATTCCCTATTTCCCATTGGCTGGCTGGTGATGCAATCCCAGTGTCATCATGTGAGGCTGGCCACGCCCCATCTGTATTCCCCTCCTTCCCTGTAAGCCCTTCCCCTCTTGCCGCGATCCGCCCCCAAACTCCTCCCACTTTCCAAGCTCCTCCCTGACCCTATATAAGTCCCATGCTCCCATGAATAAACTACTTCTAGCCTCATCCCACCATCGCTGGGACCGTCTCCTTTCTTCCCTCCCTTCCGGCATGCGGCAAATGATGATCAGTGTAAATGTATATCCCCTGTAATCTTCCCATATGCCCAGAGTCCCTGTGGAAAAATTTGGAATATTTCTGTTTCTAAGGCAGCTTTAGCCACAGGCTGGATCCTGTGTGGAAACTTGACCATCTGGATAGTCCATAGAAATGCTGATTCTGCATGTTCTAATGACCCCTTTCCTCAGCCTTTCACATGTTGGCAGAACTTGTTGATCTGGGACCTGCCCTAGGGTGCTCTCGGCCCCCTCTCTTATATCTGCTTGCTGCAGGGGACATGGGCTGCCTCCACCAGCTTTCCCCTGTTGGATTTTCTGTGGCCAGGGACTAGGTCTGGTGTGCATCTTGGCAGAGTTGTGACAGTCTGTGAGCGAACATATCCGCAAAAAGGATTAGGATCATATCTGAAGCTTTCTTATTCTCAGGGACTAAACCTCTGAAAGGGTAAATTGAGACCATGTTTTGTTCCCCTTAGCTAAATTTGTAGCTAACTATTTGCTAATTAGAGTTCACTTACAAGATACACTGATATTTATGTGTTTATACAAAATGCACTAGAAAAGCAAGCATCCAGCAACTTGTACACAGTTAACATCAAATCTTCATCTCCTTCTTGGTATGTCAAATTCCTCAATCCTCCACTTTCCCTGATGGGCAACTCTCACTAACAGTGATCCTTGGTGTATTCGCACAGATAGTCTGTGATCATATATGTTCGTTTAGAGTATTATCATAGACTTTTGTTCCTGTGCAGGACCAGGAGCTGGACTTCCTTCATCCTTGTGGGTCCCTTTCAAACCAGGATGTTTTATGATTCACTGATTCTTATAATGTACTTTTGACATTTTTTCTTTTTAGAGTGTGACTCTTCCTGCTTTCTCATCTTTCCCTCATTTGGGACACTAGTCGGTCAGAGGCAGTTTTAGGTTGAAACAGACCTCCAGGAGGAATTTATGAGGTTCATCTGTCTTGTTACTTGATCAAGCTCTAGCTGTGGTGTGGCATCAGAAAAACACCTAGTAGTGGTGAGGCCTTTTCTGCACACAGCTTAGTGTAATTAAAAATTCCAATTTTAAATTTGTGAAATACTGTTTGGATATTGGAGGGCTCTGACTTTTTTAGAAGTACCAAGTGCTGGCCTAGTTTTGATACTAATTACAATTGCTGATCTCATAACTATCAGGATTGGCATAATAGAGCATTTTCAAAAATCCCTTTTGGAAGGGTTAAACTGGTATGGTTTATTGTGCAATGTTTATTCAACATACTCTATTCACTGTCAGATGAGAAGTTCTCTTGATTCTGTTGATTTGACAAGGATCCTTGATTTTTAGCAGATTACAAATCCAGCCTTGGGGACATATCTTCTTCCCCTGAGGGTGTCTCAAAAGGAATCATAAATCTGTAGAAAACCAGCAGTCAAACCTGAATCCTGCACTTAAAGCATTGGAGTAGTGGTGAGTAGATGACTCACCCCATTGTGTTTGAATTCAGATGTGACTGTTCTTTATGTTCTGCTTTCCTGATATATTTGTCACTAAACATTTTGTTATAAAAAGGGACACGATGCCAATACCTGGAAAACCATGAACACCTGGACTTAAGATGCAGGATTTGCAGGAAAACTTTGTACTTTGAGTAAGCGATACTAAAACCTGAAGACTTAATTCCTTCTGCACACCTGTGGATTTCTTTGTCCAATAGCACATCACTTTATGGATGGCTTTGGTTTATCAACAGGCTGATAAGATTTTATTGCATTACCAGACATTTAAATTCTATTATTGAATCTCTAGTGTGACCTGGCTGCAAAGCTGAAAACACAGTGTTTCAACAAACAAACAAAAAAATGAAATACTAGTGCTTTGTGACTCTGCAGATGTACACAGCTAAAGACCCACAGTTTTCCACAGAGGAGATTTGATTGTCTAATTCACCATGGAATTGTTTACTTATTGCAGAATTGCCTAACAGTGAATTTTCAAAAGATAGAGAAGGGGTTTTATACTACAGGCACAAAACAAAATGTAGCCAACATTCCAAAAGCATAATATGTTCTCTTTTTCATGTCCCTCTTGGCCAGCATGTAACTTCCATGTTGTGACTGATGTGTCCTAAGCAGTTATATCCTGTCATATTGCTATTCGGGCTACAGGCCAAAACTGAGCACAGCCCAGATCCTCAGGAAAGAGAATAATATTATGAAAAGATACATTATTAAAAGTAGCTTAGAAGATGTTAAGTAAAAGTATTTTTTTTAATCTATTTGTCAAGTATTCAAGTATTGCTACTATTTCTGCCTCCAATATTTTGTATTATTGGCTGAGTATGGCTTGATTTAAAAAAAAAAAAAAGTTTTGATTTTTAGAAAGTTTTAATTAAACGTAGACCTGCCTGAGTTTAACCACATTCCACAATTCTTGTTGGTATTTTTTCTTTACTGTAGAATGGGTTTGGATGTTCCCTAACAAAAGAAAAGCAAGCAACATGTTACTGTGATAATGTAAGAACTAACTGGTTAAACAAAATAATAAAGTATAAGTAATATAGAATAATCTGGAAACACTATCTCTCTAAATGATTGATGTTACTGAACTGAAAAATGCATTCCTTTGGATCTCAGTAGCAGTTGTAATTTCATACTTTCACAAGAATTAGGTTTCTTTTTACAACAGCATAGAATGATTTTTAGATTTAGTTGGAATTTTTCCATTTGTTCTTGTGGGTTCTGAAGCTGTTGGCCCATACTTCAGTAGGTACTAGTAGAATTTGGGTAAGTATAAGCATCATTCTCATTCAGCTTCTTTTTGAACAGAATTTATCAGGGAGAATTCCTCTGTTTAATTAAACATCCAAGTGCTCCTAGTAAAAATGCATATTTAATTTCAACCTGCCTACCTTGTGCTTTCCCATTCATCTTTCTCTCCTCTCCACCCATTCTGCTTTCTTTTACTGGAGAACTTTTAAGGCTTCAGGTAAGATAGGAGGAGGCAACATTTAATATTCTTTTTCAACATTTAGTTGCTTGTGAGGGGGGCTGAGTTGACTATTTTCTTCTTGACATTTGAAGATCAGGAATTTGCCCTTGTCTCTTCATTTCCAAGTATCTATTGGCACCAGCAGCAAATGAGATGAAGGAATCAGCCTTTAAGGCATTGGAAGTGACAACTTCAGGGAGCATCAGCTGAGACAGTTCTATCACCCATTTAGCATACATTTGAGCATTGAAAGTGGCTGAAGCATTTCAAAGCAGAATAAGTATTTCCTTTAATACTTACAGAAATTTCTCTGCATCTTTGCAAAGTGTCAGCATCCTGCCTTGTGCTGTCCTACTCAGAACTGTGAAAGTTCCTTTTTTTCAACTGGCATGATTATAGTAGGTAGGTCAATTGATTTTTGATTTTCAAGGATTATTGTATGGAGGTGACTGTTCTGTAGGTGACATGTGGGGAGCAGTGAGATAGTGTCTAAACTACTGTGTCCAACTCACAGCTTTGGATGTACAAGGATGGCACTTGGAAAGAAGGAGGCAGAGGAAAGGATTAGGATTAGATGATCGAAAGGTAGATCATAGTAGGCTCAGTTCAAACTCTGCCAATCATATGAAAACAGTCTCACTATATGAAAAATCTCACTAGTAAATTTTGTCAGAAACTAGCCAGGGTAAAAGTAGTTGGAATTACTCTGATAGGGGCACTGGCTCTGTCAGAGACAGACGAGATACAATATTCGCACTAAATGACCTTTTATTCTTGCAGATCATGGCTTTTTTTTTAGCCGTGAAGAGGCATGTTCAGTTTCATTCGTTTTTACAGACATCAAATTGAGAAATATAATATGAAGTTCTGCAGTCTTGGTCTTGAAAAAATACACTATAACCTTGTTATCCTCATGACTTCATTAGGAAATATTTTTGTATGAGCCTACAGTAGTAGAAGCTTCATCTGCAGATTTGAGAAATAAAACAGTCATGGAAATGTAAAGAAAATGTTGGTGGGTTGTTTAACTGAAAAGTCACAAAATAACTGCAGGACTGTAGTTGTTAACTTAGATATTACTGAACAGAGGAATGATAAATACCTAGTTTGTTTGATAATAAAGTAAATAATTCAGAATTCCAGAAAGAATTACTATAATTAGTGTAAATTATACATAAAGCTGTAATTTAATCACAGGCATCAAAGTTAAAAAAAAAAACAACAAACCAACACAAACAAAAAAGCAAACACAAACCCCACAAAACTATTTTGAGAACGAACTTATTCTATATTAACATGCCTGAATAATCCAAATTATTATCCATTTTCACACGAGCTGAACCTGTGTATTTTGCAGATTCAGAGATTTCTTTTGCGCTTCCATCAATACATGGAAAGGGTTGAGAATCAAATCAGGAAGCATTAAATTTGAGTGTGTGTAAACGTAACTTTATAAGAAATCAGAGAAAATTAGACAATTGTTTTACCTTTTTAGTTATTACCATCTGTGGTAATCAGACTAGGGGGTATTTTTGTGAGATAGATGGGCTACAAAATTCCTGTAAATAGGTTTTTGTATATGTGATTTCTGTTTTCTTCAAAAAGTTGAAACAACCTTTTTCTTCACATTCTTCCCCATGTCATGACAAGGAATGTTGAAAAATGCCTGCATCTATTTTCTCTCTTTTTTGTCAAATCCTATTTGTTAAAGTAGTGTTCTACTCTTTTCCTTTATCTCTGGATGAAAAAGAGAATTTTATTTGGCATTTCATGGCCTGCTGCTTTTTCTAAAGGTTTCTAACTCAGTTCCCCTCACTGGTAGACAGCAGGGGGTTCTCTAGCTATGCTTAAGACTGTTAATAGTATCTTTCTGTTAATGTCAACTTCATATCACTCTGTGATTGGAGTGACCTGGAAAGCAAGCTTTGCTGGATAAGCCCATATTAAGGTGATACATTGTTCCTTTATTCTGACGCAAATATCTACTTCCAATTGTAAAAGGACCATCAAACAGATAAATAGACTCATTTATTTATTCTGTAGCATGAATAGGTAAAACAAGTAAAATAAGCAAATGTTTTAATTAATGTATTTTTCTTTGACATTTGCCTTCCAAACATCAGTGTTGAAACATTGATAGGAGTGCAGGTTTTTGTAGAACAGGTTATTAAAATAATAATCTTATATTATGCTGATAAAGGAATATGCCAAGGATTTCTCACACACACCAGCAGTTTCATACTTTTGGGAGCCTCGGTGAGGGGAAAACTTTTCTGCTTCCATGAAAAGAAGCTTTGTGAAAGCAGAGCCTAAGAAGTGCCAGCAAATACCCATAATATCACACTGACAAACTTATTTTATTAACAGCTTCCACCTGGGGACCCAAAAAATTTGACATGTAGGAATGAAGGTTGCTTTGTTACTCTAGTGACCAATGTGCAAGAATAAGTAAGAGTAAGTCTTGTCTCCCTTTTTAAAAATTAAAAAAAAAAAAAGAAGCTGATTAATTGAGAAGAGTTTAATTGACCATGGTAACAGAAGTATATGTGTTAAGTGTTAATTATAGAGCAGAGATTTGAGATACATGAATATGTAACAGTAGAAGCTAGTCTGCACAGTGCCCCTGGTTCTTTCTCTGGAGTGTTTTAATTCAGGCTCTGACAGGGCTAGGAAGCAGGTGTCTCAATTTCTCATTGCTTTCTTGAATTTAGAAGTCATAATAAATTCTTCATAGTACCATAGCATGTGTTTTGAATGTAGTCCCAGTCTTTTGTCACCTGGAACACATCTTCTAAAATTATTAACATAGATTCAAATGATTTGAGCTAGCTTTCTGGTATAATGAATTTAACAAGCCTGAGAAGATCTTTGTGTGGCAAGCCTGTATTTAGATTGCAGTATGGAATATCCTAATTTCTGCCACTAAACACGGCAAAATTGCATTGTTCATGCTGTTTCTAGAAATGTGAAAGTCCTATCTTTTATCATTTTAACACAATGTTGAACAATGCCAGAACAGTGCTAAAACAAGTATGGGTTTTTTTTCATACAGTTTGTTTGCCGGGAGCTAAAATCTCATGCTCAAAGTAGCTGTCTAAAATGGCTTCCTTTTTTTTTTTTCCTTCCTATTTCTGGTGACTGTTTCTTCCCTCGAGACTGCTTTTTGTTAACTAAATGGATTACCTGAACACTGGGACTAAGATGTAATTTCTCCCAGGAGAATTTTAAATAGAGCCACCTTATCATTATACATATAAAACTTTACTTTCACAACCTGATCTGGCTCGTTTAGTCCTGACCATGGAAATCTCCTAGCTATGGTGTAGAGTAAGACAAAACAGCAGTACAAAGAACCAGGGACAGCTTTTAGTATGTTTTACTGCTTCTTGGAAAAGTTTTGTGAAATAACACTCTATTGTCTTCTAGGTGCGACTTCTGCAGTGGGGAATAGTAAAAGAAAGTAATATTGAACAGATCAAACATAACTAGTCACTTCAGATGTCAGATTTAGCATAAAAATGGAACAATCCATAATTACTTCAAAATCACATAAATTTAAATAGTAAAATCCATATTATATGGGTAACAAGTAAGTGAAATGCAGTGAAAAGAAAATCATCCAGGCAACATTCTATCAATGCTCCTATTAGACTGGGCCCCTAGTTGTTAATAGTCTCATAGGTGGTTTGAAATGTAATTAAGACTTAGAACAATAGCTATACTTTTATACAGCTTTCTCTATTTAATTAAATGATATCACTTGCAAAGTATTTGTTTGAAAGGTGTTATGTCAATAACACCTCAGTAAATGAGGCTCTTTCTTTTTGATAAGGTGTATTCATTAGTTTCTCTTTTGTCTTAAAACTAATGTAATAGTGAAAGATTTAGGGTTGAAACTGAAGGCACTCATTTGCATTTCTTTGTGTTATATCGATGCTTTAGATCTGTTTTGCACAGTAAAGCTAATAAAATACAAAAAATATTACCTCAGCCTTAAACTGCTATTTTTTTTCCTAAGATGCTAGAAAAACTAAGTAACATCTACAGATAGTTGTTTATATGGCATCTCAAGAGTCCTGTCTTCTCTCTCGTCAGGACATCCTGCCCTGGGGAGCTTAATACAGCTCATTGACTTCTTTTCCTAAGTGTAGCTCACAACGTATAGAGGGTATTATATGAATGCATTTATTTTGGGCTTCCAGGATGCTTCTCAACATTACTTATTTGCATCCCTTTATAATCTGTTTGGGTAATTTTTTCCACATTCTATATTTTCAAATGCTGCATGTCAGGGAATACATGAAAATATTTTGTATCTCTCAGTCCCTTTACTTCAAGGAACAGCCTCACATGTTTTGTGAAATTTATATTGAAAATTAGTGGCCTAGAAGACATTAAAATGTCCTAAAATTACCTGGTAGTCATAGTATTAAGAAATTAAAAGACAATTTATGCCTTTTGCCAAAAAAACATAGGAGTATTGAGAAGCAAAGAGGAGTATAGGACTTGCCTTATATGTATTTTTTTCGCTGTTTTCTTTTTTGGTCCCTACTTTACTTAACAAATTGCTAAAAAGGTAATGAAAACAGAAACATCACCTATGTTTGTCAGAAACATCCTGTCAATATTAGTACCTAATTAACAGCTTTGTTGTAAAGAAAACTTAGGCATCAATCCATGCTGCAGTACTGCTGCAGTTAAAATTGCACATGCTTAGTTCAGTAGAGTAGTAGGCTGCAAATGATATGCCTCAGAACATTAAAAACAGAGAGTATTATTGCAAAACCCATCTACAAATAATTATTCAAGAGAAATGTATATGCAACAGGTTCTAGCATCTCATTTTCTAGTTTTATTCATTAAGACTGTTATTTTCCTGAAGGACAGGGAGGGTACATGAAAGATGGCTATGCTTTTCAACCCTAAGAATGGCAGAGCGAAAGATAAGTGGTCTTCTGTAATAAAATTAGCTAAATGTATATACATGGAGTTTAAAAACTTAAACAAAACTGTTTTGTTTATGTTTTTTCCCCTTTTCCATTATTTATAACCATTTGCATTGCTGTTCAAGGAAGACTTTTGTACCAGTGATCAGGGAAAAGAAAAAGACTTTTCAGAAGGAGCATTCCTTCAGAATATACAACCTTGCCAATAGTGCATAGCATGATGCTGGCTACCTTAATAAAAAATAAGAAACAAAACTGTAATAAATATGTCCAGATAACTTGGAAATGTAAGATGGTAACGTAAATGCATTTTTCTAACACCCAACTCTGAGTGGCTCAACAGGACAATTACCAGGAGGAGGTGGGAAGCAGATAAGTGCACCTGAAACTGCATATATACAAAATAAAAATTTCTGCAGAGATTGTTTTGAAATGAGGTAGACCCAGAAGAATAAAAAGATCATAGAAACAAATATGTTACTGGAGATAAATGATGTGAAAATCTGTGAATAAATATATACCATACTTTCTCCTATTTCAATCTGAAAGGTAATTTGCGACTTTAAACTACAGAGTAGAGGTTTCTTAGGGAGACTTAAATGCTATCAATGGCATAAATAGAAGTCTTATTAATCTGTAAAGAAGCTTTCCCTTTGTTACTCCCTTTTCCTTTACATACTGTTTCTACAACTTACTACATTCAGGACATCATGTTACCTCTCCATTAGCGAAAAGGAAAAAGAGTTTTGGAGGATCTTTTGTTGATGGGAGGTTTTGAAATTCATGTTTTTGTGACTTTGCTGTACTGCTTGGTTTTTTGTTTTGTTTTGTTTTGTTTTTTTTAATATGGGAAAGTGTGTTATTTGGTCCCCCATTAGTCCTTATCTAAAAATTATGCGATACATTGACACAGTATTTGTCATTTGCATTGTTCCTGTCTGCTGTCAATTCTTCTAATTTGATTTAAATGTACTTTTTGTCTTGAAAATGTGAGTATAACTTACCATATATCCTTCAACCTGCATTACATAAGAAGTTATTAACTAGAAGTCATTATTAAAGATTAATATAACTGTAAATGCACTAATTTTGAAGACTTGAAACATCTTTTCCATGGTATTGCTTTCTTAAGTGTGCTTCCAGCATAAACTTTCTTTTTAATGTAGAAATGAATCAGTGAAAAAAAATGTTTTCTTAATGTAAATCCTTTGAAAAAGTTTTCTCATATTTTCATGGTGTTTGAATGTCTGCTTCAGAGCATTAAAAACACTTAGTTGAATGTTTTAAGAATTTCTGGTAGCATAAAGTTTGGGTTGATTTCTTGTAGTACTTCAATCTTCACGTGACACATGCTAATAAGTTAAGTAAGGAACTTCAGTAGTTTTTAATTCTGTCACAGGGCAAGACTGGAAAATTCCAAATAATGGGAATTTTTCTGTAATATTTTTTTCATCACAAACATTTCTTAACAAAGATATAAATACTAACTACATTGTATGTCTCTCTTTTAAAATGGTGATTCTTTACAAGATAGAAATTGTATGTTATTTACAAGATAGAAATTGTACATTAAATCAAAAGAAACAAGTGTTTTCAAACAATATAGTAGATTTTTTTTAAGAGACAGTAACATTTACAATACAAATTAATCTTCTGCATGTTTTGTTAATTCAGTGACTCCATATTGATCATACACTACACATGGTAGAGCATATTATTCTCCCCTGGAATGAAAGCTGCAAGTGCTGACAGTGATACTGTGTGCCTGACATTGGAATGATAGTCTTTCCTCCTTCCCTCCTTCCCTTCTTCCTTCCCTTCTTCCTTCCCTTCTTCCTTCCCTTCTTCCTTCCCTCCTTCCCTCCCTCCTTCCTTCCTTCCTCCCTTCCTCTCTCCCTCCCTCCCTTCTTTGTCCGAAATAATTGTCTTTTATCAAACCAGTAAATGGATCTCTATAGATGTTCTACCGTGTCTCAGGCAAAGCCATCAGTGGTATGGAACCACACATCAACACAAATCTAGAAAGTGGTAAAAATGTGCTCAATCAAGTCATTATTCCAGATAGATACCCTGAAATCTTTCAGGTGTGTTCTTTGAGTGCATAAATTGAAATTGTATGTTGACAGAATTAGGGAAAACTTCAATTTCAAGGGTGCTTTCAGGGAAAGCTGGTCACAGAGGATGGAGAGAAAACCAATGGGCTCTTGCATTCAGGAAAGCTGACAGTATTAAAAGAAACAAGATTTAAAAAACAAACAAACAAAAAAAACACCAAACCAAACAAATCCCAAACTGACTTAAAACTAAAGATAATAAAAAATTTTCACTATTAGTCATATAAATTGAAGAACAAATGGAAACAAGGTCATGGGACTAAAGATGGGTATGGAAGAATAACTGAAGCACATAATCTGGAAAAGATAAAGCTCTAAAAGTAGTGAGAAACTTAAAAGGTGGCAAGAGGAGCTTGAATAAAAACAGTAAGAGAAGGAAAAGTGAGCCTATAGACCCATCTTTAACAGGACACAGACCAGTGTGTGCAACTAAGAAGGCCAAAGTGGTCCAGAACTTATCTGAACCTAATTGAACCTACTGGGGAGTGAGTCAACACAAAACTTACTCAAAGCTAGAGGATTTGCAGAGTAAGTAGATGTAACTGATCAGAAGTTCCTCCTGCCTGATTAATGCTCCAAAGGAACTTGAAGCTGTAAGTGATAAAGTAGGACCCAAAAAGCCAAAGCAAGGCAAATTTTGAGGGATGGGATAGGGTGGGAGGAGACAGAGGTAGAATATAGCAAAGAGTATATTTTTATGAATAATAAATAAATTCTGTAGACAATAATTTTATAAATATACAAACATTAATATAGTAAGAAGAAGCCCATTCAAATTGATCAGGAAGTTATGGTGTGAAATCAGTCTCATTGCGGTCTTTGATAGTGGAGCTTAACTAATGTTAAAAAAAAGCTTAAATGTGTATGCCTTCTCTTGAATTTAGTAAGGTTTTGAGGTTGATAGAACTGTATTACATTAATCTGTACTGTAGAGGGGCAAGAAAAGCAATAAATTGGTTTTATATTCATCAAGGATAGGAGAAGATGTAATTAGTAATTGTTAGTGAAGACAATGTCAGGAAAAATCTGCAACTACATGATCTGGGAAAAGCTAAAAACCTGTGAATCATCTCACTGGAGGTTTCTATGAATGAGACAAACTTGTCAATGTGATCAGACCTGCCTCTGATTCAGAGCAGGTAGCTTCGTCAAGGTCTGTAACCTTTGTAACTATAAACCCTTTTCTAGTCAAACATTTGCATGATTACTCTGATTTACATAGTCTATGACTCTTGACCATTGAGAGATAATGCAATCAAATAATCACTAACTGCAACAGCTTTACTTTGGATTTGTTGAGATTCGGACTGCAATACTTTATCATGCTGTCAGAGTTGAAAAAGAAGCAGTTAGGGGACTGCCCACTTCAGTTAGTCTGGTAATAATTAAAAGATTTATAGTTGAGTTTTTCCTTCTAGTAAACATTGTTGCTCCTAAGTGTAAGAAATGTATTGCCATTCAGGAAAGGTAGCAGCCTTTGTTTCTCCTAAGGGGTGTACAGTTCTGAATCTTAGGTCTAATTTCATCAGCTTGATAAATTTCAGTCAGTATTTGGTGTATTTTTTTGAGAAGAGTTTTGTAGGTGCTGTGGTCAGACAAGTTCAATACAGTTGATATAGGTTCTGAATCTTTATTTCTGGATACTTCTCTCTTAGAAATATAAAAAAATAGCAATGTCAAATTATCCTTTTGATTTCTTACTTTGCAGTAAATTCAGCCTGATTCACTGAGGACTGTGACAGCCCCATTGAATTCAGACCGAGAAGACTGAAATTGAGAATTGCCTGTTTTTTTTATTGAAGAGTACTTTTCCATGGTCAATAACACATTGCAGTGCTTTGGGAATTTCTTTTAACTTGAGATTTTCCCACAAATGTCACATTTGTTCTAGGAGGCTTAAAGGATACCAGTGAACTTTAGTAACTGGGGATGGTTCAGAAGCTGAGTTTTCTGAGGCTACTCGTGTTCCATCCGTGTGACTTACTAGACAACGTTTTAAGGGGAAAAAAATTTATATCTACTTGTAAAGTTACAATTACATTGTAATTGCATAGCACTGGCTTATACAGGGTAATAACAGATTGCTGTCAATTTTGTGTGTAATACGGTTTTCTCTCTTACTTTTACATGCTAAGTTATGAGGAGCAGCTGGGGTCACTTGGGTTTTTCAGGCTGGAGATGAGGACACAGGGGAGACCTCAGAGCAGTCTACAGCTTCCTCATGAGAGGAAGCAGAAGGGCAGGCACTGATCTCTTCTCTCTGGTGACCACTGACAGGACCCAAGGGAACTGCATGAAACTGTCAGGGAAAGTTTAGGCTGGATATTAGGAAAAGATTCTTCTCCCAGAGGGTGGTTGGGCACTGGAACAGGCTCCCCAGGGAAGTGTTCACAGCACCAAGCCTGATGGAGTTCAAGAAGTGTTTGGCCAATTCTCTTGTGCACATGGTGTGTTTCCTGTGGCTCTCCTGTGCAGGGCTGGGAGTTGGAGTACTGATCCTTGTGGGTCTCTTCCAACTCAGGATATTTTATGATTCTGTGCAGGCTACTGGTGAACTGATCTGTCAGAAAGCAGTTAACTCATGCTCTTAGAAGTAGTGCACGCTTCCATAATACTCCTTTTGGCCTTCTGGTCTTCAAGGCTCATCTCCCCTCTTCCTTTCATTCTCTCCTCCTTCCCTCTTTTCCCCCCACTTTTATCATGCCAGAATATTGTCATCACAATCCACTATGTTACTCTGGTTTTGTTTCATCTTATGAGTCCCTAAGTTTTCATAATTTTATCCTACATACAAGCAGCTTGCTTTATTCCATTTAGAAAATTATATTCTATACTGAGGGATTCACAGCTAATTGGCAGATCAAGGACTGCAGTGCACCTAGCCTCCCTAGTCAGGATATTTGTAATGTCCCTGCAGCAATTAGCAAAAAGAGGAGGGACATGGTGGTGTTGTCATTGTTTATCATGGAGGTCAGGCTGTCTACCTATAAGTCATCTCCTGTGTGTGTTTTTCATGTGTAACATGAAACAGGTTTATATTAAACATTGTAATATAGGAAGTAAAAGTATTTTTTCCTGAATTCTGAGAGATGTGTATTAAAATCTGCTCTACTTCATTTGGGGTTGCGACCAACTTTAAGGATTACTGTTCATATCTGAACGTATATAAGGCTAAATTTACTCTAAGATAGTAAGGTGAAATTGCTTGTTTTGTGTGATATTATTTCAGGGAAAAAATCACTGTAACTGGTAGCTGCCGTCAAATTATACAATATGAATTTAACATATATAGCTCAAACGTAGTATTTATACAGTCTTTTTTAAAAGGAATAATTTGCTACATGAAAGGGAAGCTGTTGAATTTGGTGAATAAACAAAACCTAGTGCTCTGGAGATCTGCAGAGAGGTAGTTACAGCACTCAACCCCCAAATTTCTTATCCTGAGCCTTGCAAAATATAGCTCAGACCTTTATTTTGGTTCATCACACAGAAAAAGGAGAATATGGGATGGGAATTAGGAATGATTCAAAATGGAAATTAAATCCACTTAGCAGCACAGAGCATAGAAAAATCCTTCCAATACTATTTTGTTCACTTCCTTTCTATTTTTTTGCTTTTCTCAGTGGTTCCTACACGACGTTTTGTTAGTTTCTTGTCCAATGTTAGTGTCATAGTAGACCTTCGTTTTTTTTTGTGTGCAGAGATGAAGATGAACACAGAAAAATCTTTAAAATGTTTTAAGCAGTTTTTAAACAGTCTTTAATGCAGTCTCTTTTTTCACATGGAAGTCTAGATGTTAATTTTTATCCTTGAGGAAACATAATCAAACAAAAGTTGTAGTCTAAATTATTTGTCAGAAAACAATGCATGCAGTGGTGTCCATTTGATGTCCAACAGAGCTCAAAGAAAAGGTGATGTGTGGGCTCTTGCCCTAGCTGAAATCCCATGGATCAGCTGCGCAGTTTTGTAGCTATAATGTAGGTAGCACCTAAACTCCTTAAGCAGCTTCAATGGCCCAGAGAGAAATATGTTCATTTTAGCATAAAACTCATGCTAAATTCAACTGGAGCAAAGAACAGTTAAGAATGAAAACTTTTGAAAACTGCACTCACATTTTCATTAAACAGAATGATGAAACAATTGCCTATTTTCTGGTATAATGAGGTTATCACAGAAAATGAGGTACCATGTAAAAGGACTAGCAAGTAGTTGAACTGCTAACACTTTGAAAAGAATGCAGTTATTGCTGTGATTTACAGCTCAGTTTTCCTGGCATTTGTTTGATTGTGAGGTTTGAGCAGCTTTGATATATTCTTGAGAAGTTAATGTTTTTATGAAGTGAGAGACAATAATAACAACTTTTGATTAGTGTAGCAAGTTGTTTAAGAATAAATTTATATTTTCATTTACCCTTCTGTGTTTAGGAATAGTTCATATTTTTCTCATGATTTCCAGTAGCTTTGCTCTATATTGTGCTGTGTGCACTTTAGTTTGAATTGCTTTTCGCTGTAAAGAGGAAATAATGTTTGGAAAGGGAATGGCATGATGACTAGATGACATTTCAGAAATGGCATAATAATCCTACACTAGTACAATATTTCATGCTATTGAAAGGGGAAAAAATGTTAGGAAATCACAGAAAAATAATTTTGATAGGCTGTGTTAAGAGTAGAGAAATATTTTGCTTAAGTCATGGATGAAATTTAAGTGCTGCATACCCTTTCATTTTTCCACCTCTTCAAAAAAAGTAACCATTAATTGTCAATAAATGAAATTTTATCACAAGTAAGAAGTAAACTAACTTCCAAGAGATTCCATTAGCGTGCTATGTAACAGTAATAACTGAAGTTTATATTCCTTGAGGAAATTACTCTGTAAACTTTCATGTGACTGTTTATTAGATTCTAAAATATGCCTTCATAAGAAGCTTCAATTTAAGCTTGTATTGTGCACCACTTTTCATTCTACTCTTACTTAGTTCCTAGCAAAAGCTAGAAATAGTTTTAATGCCTATAAATTCTCCTGAAGGCAGTTTAATATGGCATGGATGTGCAGTAGGGCATAACATTTGAGCTTACTATGAAGGTAAAGTATACTTTAGAAATATTACAGAGATTAGGAAGCAATCAGATAGATGGTTATAACTTCAAGACTTAAAAAGCCTCCTCAACACAAAATATTATAGCATGAGTGTTCGATGTTTTGGCCAAAATGTTTCAGAACAAAATAGTATTGTGTCAAGAAGCTGCTTGAATTTTGGATGTATACAATAAAAGATAAACAGCAAAAGTTCATGTTCAGTCAAAAGTTTTGGAGCCACATAAACCTTCTGCACCAATTTTCTCCCATCACCACAAGTGTATTAGAAAACATTTGAGGTAATCCACTATACTGCTATGAGTTCTCTTGATTTCTTAGGTTGCTTAGGTAGCATGTAGGTATAAAAGATTTAAGAAGTGAAATTATGTAGGCATTATCGTGGAATGTAACTATTGCCATTGGAAGACAAGTTTGCATCCTCCTTTGACTAATAGAGATTGGCAACAAAGACACTCATCTCTATCATCTTACATCATCTTACTTCCTTCAAAATGCAAGAATAATTTTCAGCAGTTTTCATGGACCAGGTCCAAGAATTTATGACTGGAAAAGTATATAAATGAGTGTGGTGGCTGCCCTGCAACTTGATTGTAGAGCTTAAGATTACCTTGCTTTGGTTTGCCTTAAGGAAATATTGTAAACCCCAGTATTCTTCGGGTGCAGAATTACTACTGACTCAGTTGTCCTCTTTTAGAGACATAAATTGAGAGATATATTACTGAAGATAACTAAGCTGAGAGGCTGTTGTCTAGATGATTAAACTCTCTTTGAAATATGCTACATTTTAATGAAGTATCCTGGGGCAGGTAGTTTGTCCTACACTGTAAATATTTTGTTGAGTGACAAATCTGGTGTCACTTTGCTTTTATTTGGAATACAAATTTGTTATATGCTAGAATGTGTTTCTTGTCATGCAAAATTACTCAGTGTCATGGTAGCATTGCTTTCTTGATAGGCTTGTAAAGTCAGTTCATAAGGACTTTGTATTCAGTGTGTTAAGTGATGAACATAAGGTTTTAATTAAGCCATAAAGTATAGTAATAGCTAAATGATTTGAAGGTTTGGTGGTATTTGGTTTTTTGGCTTTTTGGGTCTTTTTGTTGTTGATGTTGTCAGAGCCTATATTATAATTGGAGTCATTATGAAAGAAACAAATTATGTACAGTTTGCAGCTGTCTGTGTAGTTCAGCATGCTAAATACTTGAACCTCTTTTCCCATTGGTGTATAGAAAATTGATTTGAACATCTCATTGAAAACATGAAAATTCCACAATTCAAAGTCCAAAACCAAATTAGAATACCCCTGTATCCTCTTTCCAGAACTAATAATCTAGTTTTTGCAAGTAAAGATGGTGCCTGATATCTTCAAAGACATCTGTGAAGAAATGTATTCATGTTCAAACATTATCCATCTTCACTGAAAGAGATCCTCCTCCATCCTACTTCATCTCTCTTGCACATGTTGTTGTTGTTTCTCTTATGTGACAGGAGGGGATGCAATGGGCACAAGCAGCTTTCATTTTATATAGGCCACCACCATGCTAGTGACATACTTGAATATGACTTACAGGCTTGGGCTTTTTCCCCCACTTTTTTTAAAGAAAGTAGTCATTCTGATTCTCTCTGTACCATATGTTTTCTGTGTCGTCATTGGGGTTTTATCCTCTTTCTATATGAATATATTTTTGGCTGCTGCCCTGTGTTACTGGGCTAGATGGACTATGCCCCTTCTCTGTGGAACCTTACATTCAATGGGATCACAAGTCCGGTTTATACTGCTGCAATTCTGCTCTGTGCTGTGCTGTTACTAACTGCACAGTATGAAGCAGGTAGAGTAAAGGCAATATTTAAGGATTTTTGGAGCCTGCATCCACACCTGTGTTCCCCGTGACTTGTGTCCAAGAGCATAATTTTTTTCCCTATTTTTATGTTACTCCAAATCGTATTAATCTCAGCAACAGCAGTATTCTGTATCTTTGGTAACAGCCAGCAGCTGGCATTATGCTACACATTACTCCTTGAAGATGCAAAGGTATTTATCATACTTTATAGGTACAGAATTCAATATGAAGACTGAAATTGTAGCTTCAAGAGGGAGGGTTCTGAAAATTCAGTTTCTTAACTTAGCAACAGCTGCCTGTGCTTTTTGCTTTTGAAAGGAAATATCACCCCTGTTATTTATTTATTTATAGTAATTAGCTGAGAGCTGTGTTGGTGTATAATGTGAGATCTTCTGTGTCAAGGTGATGACATCTTGGTTTCCTGAGCTTTCTGACCAGGGCCTTGCTTCTGGTTGGAACAGTCCCAGGAGACAGGACTGGACACCTTGGAGTGTTTCTGCCTCTTACTAGGATGTGCCACTCTTAATTATTCTTGCAAAACAGAGTCAGCATGTGAGGGCCTAGCTGTGGGCACAGGGCTAACATAATTAACCTATAGAAAAGGCAGAGCACCTATTTTGCTGAGACCTTGAGCCACAAAGGTACTACAAGACAGGAGTCACAGGGTGATGCGCAGACAGGTTGCTGCTGCCTCTGTGCTGTCCTGTGGGGTACCTGCTGTTGGTTCATTTGTAGGCCTTGAGGACACAGGTCTGCGGGTCCTTGTTGCAAAATCTGTTTCTGAGGGGACAGGTGCACAAGTCACTGCTGTCAATAACCAGCCAAAGAGGGCTGAAAACAGCTCATTTTGCTTTTTACTCCTCCTTCCAAGGAGTCATTAGACTGCTGCCAGGGTGATAGTGCTACATTAAGACTGATGTCACATGTTAGATACTTAGTTACAGTTCTCTGCACTAGTTCTAGGAAATTCCACTAGTAGTATCACATTTTGTGTGTATGATTTATTTAGCATCATTTTAAGAGGAACACACCTTGTTTTGTGCATGCAGCCATGCAGATAGAGCACACTAATTTATTTCTAAGAGTATTGCAGTTTTAGCTCAAAATGTACCTGAAGATGTAGTACTGACAGTGGCTGTGATTGTAGTTTAATTTTTTTTTAAGTAGACTTGCTTGTTAAAACTCAAACCATAAAGGAGACTAGACACATGGGAAATATGTACTGTTAAGCTTTGTTTGGTTCTGATTCATGTAATTCTTTCTGACATAGTTTTTTGATTAAAAGCATAAAACAGGGATAAAAGATTTGAGGTGGGACTCTGGTTATATTTTTTTTTCACATACAGAAATAGAAACAAATACTGTGCAGCAAAATATGCAATCCTAAAATATATTCTCCCTTATTGCTTCTCTCTTATACTGGCAAAAACAATTGGACTAACACTAGGTGTACATAACATATAACAATTTGTGAAGATATGACTTAAGTGATAAAGAAAAAGGAAGTTATTAGCTCCCAGAACAAGCAACAGCACAGTTATTATTATTATGGATCTAATAAAAATCATGTTCGCTTTTTGTACATATGAAAAATCAATTTTTACTTTTAGTAGACACAGAAATCAATGTAGTATCATGAGTGCTTTGCATAAAGAAAAGTCCTTCTGTCTCTGAGTTTAACAGCTAACTATAAAGGGACTCAGGAATACTTCATTACTGATAAAAGCACAGATTTAATTTATAGAATCTGGGACAGTTTTCTGATTTGGTTGTGGTTTAATGAGGGTGCTGTGTTGGTAAAGGAAACCATTGTTAATGGTAGCAATCACATTCATTTCAAAGGGCTGAAGCAATGCAATTCAGTGAGAAAAATTTGCAAATCGATGCTATAAAAATGATTTGTTGTGCTTGAGTTGAACAGATGATGTATCTGTTGCCTATAAAACTGAGATATAGCACACAGTGCAATGATGTGTAAGTGGATATATAGTAGGTATATATAGTTACTGTATTTTTCCTTACCTATATTTCTCTTCAGCAGCTATTAAGAATGCATCTGCATTTTATGTAATAAAGATGGTGCTTTTAAGAGTATGTTTGTATTAATGATTTAATATTTCAGACAGAACAGGCATAACTCAAGCTAAAGCAACAGATTAATGTGACATTTCAATAACTGTTGCTGTTAGATAGTAGTGACATAACTGATTTTGCATGTTTTAGATGTAAACTTAGTTGTAAAATTAATGCCCTGAATTATTTTGTGTGTTTGAGGACACTGAACTTAATTGTCTTGCATTATGTCCATACCTTGCCTTGACTTTTGATTTAAATCTCCTGTTTTCACATATGGTAGGGTTATGTATCCTTTCTCTTTTCCTTTTTTTCTCTTGAGTTTTCACTGCAATGAATAATCAAGAGCCTTTTCAGAGGGAAGACTGGCTAGTCTGATAGAATTTTATCTTTTGATTTAGCAGACTCTGTGATGGTTCAGATTTAGCTGGACTATGCTGTCAGAGAGAATCCTTTTCACTTTTGCCTATACAGGAGAAAATTTCAGTGTTTGCTTTTGTTCTGAAAAAGCATATCTGTCCCATGACAGACATTTAAATCAAACTCCATTTGAAATGGCTTGTTTATTTGTTTTATGAACTACTAAATTTCAAGGTTTGAAGAAGCAAGAAAAAATGGGAAAACCTGCAAACCAACCCTGTTCAAAGCAGTTCTTTTCTTTCTGTTTGACTTTTTATTTAGATCTCTACAAATCTATGGAGTTTTGGGTTTTCAAAGCTTCAGGTTTTGTCACCAACTACGGCTTTTAGTGAACTGGACATCCTTCAGAATTCAAAACAAAGCTATTACCTTCGCTCTCCAGTGTGCTTTGCAAACACAAACAATTTTGGCGTTGGTAAAATGGAAGTCAGTTCTGGCATTGGTATTACCATCTTCATCATTTGTTAATAACGTAACTACTATCCATGTTGTTTGACACTCCAGACATGGCGAGATTCCAGATTACAGAGCTCTCACAGTGGAGCTGCTGGAGAAGAGGTAGGTCTCCACAGAACACCAGGTGTTGTGATATAATGTGCACTCAGGTCTTCTCTATTTCGCAGCTGTAGAAGCTTCTTCCTAAAATTTGGTTTGGACAAAATATGTCATTACTCCTTGTGAACAGACTTCAAAATAAATTCATCTAGGAGACAGTGTTAGGCTGGAGAAGAAAGGATGTTGATTCTCATTCTTGTGATCCAAGTTGATCCAAATTCTGCCAAAATCATGGCATTTGATCTCCACGTGTCTCAGCCTTTGTGGTGTTTGCCTCTGACTTCCTACTTGGTCATAATGCCCTCCTTGGCAAAATAGAACAGATGCAATTTCTCTTATGGTTTTTACTTCCTTCTGTATTCAATTTAAAATTTAATTCAAGCCCAGCCTTATTTCCCTGGTTTTATATACCACTAAAAGTGGTTGCATTTTTTAATTAAGAAATGCAAATAGATGAAACAAAAAATAGTTGTACCAGTACGTTTCTTAATAGTTTATACAGTTTTGGTCATAGCTACACTGATGTACTGTACTGGTTTAGAGGTAAACCAGCAGGAGAAACAGACCCACCACAAGAGAGATTTTAAGTCAGAGTTACAATTTAATGAAAGATATTACCATAACTACACTGACACAAGAGAANCCTCCTGCTAAACTAGGACATGTACATACCTATGCTGATACACTGCATATCCTTCTGCATACGGTTCTTCTATACAATGGGAAGAGTAGTATTTTTGTAATGGTTTTGATTATACATACAGCACCTTCAATGAGGAAACAAGACAATTTTATTGACTTAATGGTATGCAAAACTCTATAGTGTACTTAAGTTTATAATTTGTAAGAAAATTATAGTATTTTTGTGCACAAATGTTGAAATTAGTAAAAAATACCAGATTATGTTCTTTCATGTAAAATTTCATATTCTGATTTACCTACACCTTGTAAAAATTTCTTTTTAAACGACTGTGAATCTCTATATCAAGAAAAACATTATAGAAAATTCCTGCGTTTTGTAGGGGATCTAATATGCTAAGTTGCATTCTGGAGATGTCTGTGGAAGCATACCCTGAATTTCACGTTTACACTGTTGTGTATGATAAGTATTTCAAATAGAAGTTAAACATTCTTCTTCATAGCTCTCAAGGAGACATGCTGCCTCAGCACTAGGATTTTTTTAGTCACCAAATCTGTAGTCTGGTGGTCATCTTTAAAACTGAACTAAGTGTTCAGGGCTGTACCTAAACCTGGATGTGGATAAGCTTGTGTTTGTCTCTTTGTTAATGGAATTAAGTTGGTTGCATAGATTTTGAACAGATTGTATATGAACAGAGAAATGTGAATAGAAAAAATACATTTTCCAAGTGACCAGTTAAACTACAGATTTTTGCCTTGGATTTCTGTTTATTTAGTAATATGCGCTTAACATTGCAGATTAACATTGCTTAACATGAGCAGATTTAACTTTTAAAGCCTAAGCCAGTAGGCTTCTTCTAGTCATTGCTCAGTCAGAACAAATAGTACCAAACATCAACTTGCAGCAAGGCCGTTGGCAAACTTCCTTCTCTGGGTCACACTGATCACTCTCTCACAGTGTCCTTTGCTCCTGTTTCATGTTCAGCTAAATTTACATTATCTGTGTTCTCTTCAGAGGTGTTCAAACCTGGTCCTTAAGCCGTGTCTTAGGACTTCCCTCTAAACCAAAAAGTTTACATTTTTAACAATTTCAAACAGTGGAAACAAGGAGACACCAAACCATTTTCTGTCCAGAACTTGATGTAATTATGTATTTTTGCCATGTGTTTAGAGTCTTCCATGCCATACTGTATTGTACCTGTCAAAACACAGCTTGCTTCAGAAGACATATTAAACTGCTAAAAATCAATAAGTATTTTTCCAGTTTGCCACTAGTGAACATTATACTGTGTTTATTAGTTGGGGTTTTTTACCCTTCAGATGTAAGAAATAACAAATCTGTTGAGTCTTAGTGTATCAGGCTACTCTGCTGCCTGACACTGAACTATCAGCACAGCTGGCATGAGCAAGCAGCAGTCTAGCCACTGTGGGGAGGCATCTGCAGTCAGATAGGTGTGGCATGGAACCTCTTCTCAAAAAATGTTCTCTGTAGCCCTTTTTTTTTCATCTTTCATGCTTCCTCAACCAGAGCCTCAGTGATTTGATGCCAGGTACAACACTAGCCATTGTGGAACAATAGGTATTTAGAGCCTGAGGGGTATCAGCAGGCACGTTTACCGCACATGGCTGCAAGGGCTGTGTGCCTTTTCCCCTCTCTCGTGTCTGTGACTGTGAGGGTCCCCAAGAAGTGTTTTAATCTTGGCATTTCTGAGCAGTCCCCTCCTTCTCAGCACCCCTCCTGAGGTGCTCACCCCCTACATCCAGATCTGATGGTCAGTGCACACAGTTCAAACCCATATCTCCGATTATATTACTTTCTTATTACCAGACAGATTAATGAAAAACATCACCATAAGAGATTCTGAGATAAGAAAGGATAAGATGCTTTTCTCATAAGGTTTTCTTCCTTTGTTTTTCTTTTTAATACCCGTAAGTTTTCTGTTTTGGCTTTCATAATGTTTTTTTTTTTTTTAATTCCAGTTTTACAGATCATCAGTAATTTACATGGATTAAATAAATCATCTTTGGATCTTTTATGAATGGGGAAAATTGATAATTTCTTGGTTTAAAATAGCAGTCACTAGAAAGTGTCTTGTTTAGCAATTCATGCAAACGGTGTAAATGTGAAGGAGATAACATTTTATTCATGCTGGTGAAAAAGGAGGTAATTTATTCCCTGAGCCTGGAGGAGTCAAACATACATTTTGTCCTAACAACAAAAAATGTATCACGAAAGAAAACTGGTTAGATGTCTGTTTCTTTAAAAGTCTTTTTAAAAGTTCTTTTACATTTGTGGTAATTTCCAGTAAGATTCTTTTTATAGGCTTGGGAAATGGTGGGCTGGAAGCTGTTATCAAAACTTAGTAATGAAGACTAGAGGCAAAAGTCTGAAGCAAAGTAGGCAAGTGAGCAAAATTAAAACAGAAGTTAAAAATGGTCCTTGTTTCAGCTATTCTCTGTGCACTGAAAAGGCTTCAAATAGATTTTTTTTCTCTTGAGATCTAGGCCAAATTAGACAAACTGAAGTTGAGTATGTCACTGCTAACCTACACTTTTCCTTCCTATCACAGGTAATATTTACAGTCTTAAAGTTGTTTAAACATGTGTGTCTTCTGTAAAGTTTTTTAAATATGAAGGAGAAATTGGTACAGAAGACAAAGCTGCAATAGTGCCTTATTATCCACACACACAACTGTGCTTTCACGTAAATCTCTCTTTAAAGTGATGTGATTTTGTTTTTTGCTTTGTGACTGTATCAAAGCTTAATGTCTTTCATTCTAGTAATGTGTGGTGTCAAGCATCAGAAACATTAGGCTGCCTGATATATTGTTGCTATTTTCTTTCTGACATATCCCATGAGGCAAATGAGCAATCTGCACTGGCATATTCCCTGGCTGCTTTGTATCGGTGCAATTAATTCACAGCTCAAATCCCTTCACATGCTGTTCTATCGAGAAGTGGTTAGATGGAGCAGGTGTGCCAAAGGGCTGAATGAAGTCTGAAGGCAAAATGATAAACGAAAAGGTTAAGGTACAAGAAGTAGCTTTGTTTCCAACTGCTGCTAATTGTGAGCATAGCTATCAGGAACAGGACATGCCCTGAAGTAAGGGGCAGTCAAGCAGACCCAGAAAGTACCTGAAGACTGCAGTAACAAACCTCTACACTCAATTGGAAAAATCCTGAGGGCTCTTCCTTAACTGTTGCCTGCACAGGTGACTAGTATTTGTGGGACTGGATCCCAAGGGAGAGAAGGAATATTCCCTGGGATGTGCTATGGCATTCTAGTACAGATTAGAGACACCTTTTAACACCTCCTATGCACCAAACCCCACTGCTGTCTCTGCTATTTTATAGATGTAATATAGAACATCTACACGATACATGATATAGAACATCTATACATGAACATATATACAACATGTTCATGTGCCTGGCAAGACAAAAGAAAGGGAGGTGGGGAGCAGGGGGAAAGGTTAATGGTTCAACACATTTATTACTTGAAATGCTCCACACCTTCTGCTTTTTATTCCCCAACCAGCCTGCAAGTGTTGTGTTTTGCTATTGTGCACCAACAAGCATTATTGCAGCACTGCCTGTCAGAGGTGGTGGCGACCAGTCATGGAATTTCCTTTCCTCACTCCTTCTACTCACCCTAAGCAGAGCTGTATCTGTTTACTGGCAGCTTACATGCAGATCCTGGCTATGGCAATACTTTCTGCAAATGCACACTGAAATTCTCAGCTGCAGAGTTCCATCCAAACAATTCTTTGTCAGTTCCCTAATGCCTATGTTTTCATAATTAAGCCATCACATTCTCTTATCTATTGTCTCCGACACAGCAGTACAGAAATTCTTCTCCTAGAAAGTCAGTTTGGGCTGATAAAATAGTTAGAATTTTTAGATTGGTTTGGGGAAGAATTAACACACATAAATCTATCTGGATTTGGGTGTGGTTGTGTAGTCTTGATGAATTTTTGTTACATAACTTTTCTGATACACAGATCTCTGGCATGAAAGCCCTCTGAAATGAGCTCTCTAAGACGATAGTATAGGTACTAAAGTTATATAGAGAATGATGATTAATAATGTCTCCTCCTCTCTTTCCTCCCTCCATCCATCTGGAACAAAACTGTGGCAGACTAGAGAGAGATACACATTACTTAGTTTCTATCATTGTGATCTGGGTGGATTTATTCAGAATCCCTTGAGAGGACGCAGAACAAGCACACTTTGCTTTTGCTTTTTGATTGTCAGAGAAGCATTTTCTGCTCATATCCCAAAATATGGATTTAGGTTTGCCTGAACCCTAGGGCAATCAGTAATCACTTTAGGGTTAATAGCAGCTTTTCTGTGTATTAAAATGTCATTGCTTCTAAATATTGTATCTTACTACCTTTGAGAAGTGAGATTGGAAGGTTTTCAGATTCTCACTGGGTCACAGCACTGAATTTAGCTCCTAAAGGCATTCAATGTCATGATGTTTTGAAAAGCAAGAGTGTTGGGGTTCCTGCTTAACCTTTTACTGCTGATAATTTAGACATCTTTCAGAAGGATGAGAAGAACATTTCTAATATTGTCATTTTACAATCGCTAGTGCATTCTTGACATCTTTTTCCTCACAACAAAATTTATGCATGCCAGTTCACACAACCATAAGGTATAAATATTTTGTTTAATACTTGTGTAATGTAACACATATAACTGCCATTTGTTCGTCAGTTCTGAATTTGATATGTATATGTGACTAAATTGTAGTGATCATTGAATTTTCATTTTTTCCCCTCATTCTAAGAGGAGTTGCGTTGACTTCTGCGCAAGACAATAAGAAGGTTAATGAAACACAAATGCAGCATATTTTCCATCAAGAAACTATCCAGATATTTGTATTACAGCTTAATATAGTGCTATTTGTTCTGTACGTGCTTATAAAAGGAACCTTGTAACCTCATGGAGCTCCCCATGAAAAAAAATAGTAACTGTGTAAAAGCTGTCATCAGGAATTGTTTCTCAATGACTTTAAATCTGGGGATTGAACAATCTTTTGAGTGAGAAGTGCAGCAATGTGCTTTGAAGCTGCCGTTGCAGAGGTAGGATTTCCCTTCATATGTTAGTGACACTGTGGTATCCTAGTACACTTAGTAGAGTATATCATAGTATTCCCTAGTAATTATGGTATATTAAAGTCTTGATTCATATTCCTGAACAGTCAATAGGTCAATAGACTTTTAAATCAGTAGGAGTCAAACATGCTAGTGTATCTTTTAACAGCATTTTATTTTGTGATAAGTATCTTTGTGCTACTTCAGCTTATTTATTGCATCTTGTTACATAATAAGGGGGATGGCTCACATTTATTCTTCTAGTATTTCAAAAGATTTGACCTCCATTATTTATTTTTTAATCCGGTACAGATACACAGTCGAACTGCTGCCACCTGCAAGTACTCATCAGTGCACAACATTATACACTAGTGAAAAATCTGGTAGTGTACAACTTCTAAATTTGTTATGATTCTGTATTTCTTTCCTATTTTAATTTTTTTCTAAAGCAAATCTTTGTCACACCAATGTATTGCAAGGGCAGAAATTAATTGTTGCACTATGCAGGAATCCTACTATCTCAGGATTATTTTCAGGCATGCAGCATTGTGCAATGCTGTTAAAGAGATGCTCTCAGGCTATGGTGAATGATGAGGCTCAAACTTCCTAAAATTTCATTTTTTCATCTTCTCCATTATGTAGCATTTTTGGGTTTTTTTTAAGCAACCAGCCACTATCTACAACTTGTTTCCTGACTGCTGTTTTTCAAACTGACTTTCGGTGTCCTCACAACTTCCTAATTAGATGCTTCTATTTTGGAAAAATGAGCTAAGATACTTTGTTTTAGAGTATGTGTAACCAATCCTGTTATTTTTCTTCATTCGAAGCAACTACCAGAGCTGTCAATTTTGCTGGGTTGGAAATTGGATCATTTGAGAAATGCATGAAGAAGACACTAAACGAAAGTCACCAGATGACACAGGCATTTACACACCAAACGCTTAGAGCGGAATAGTAGTTGTGAGCCCTTAAATATTCAGTGGCAAGTTTGAGAAAGTGCATCTACTTGTTGATTGTTGAAGAACTTTCTTAGGGGAGAATAGGACTTGATGATCTCAGAGGTCTCTTCCAACCTATTTGATTCTGTGATTCTGTGAATATTCCTGAAATTGTGCATCATGCTCTTCCTATCCACAAAACTCAGTCAGCTGTGAGACAAGCAAGAACTGGTTTGATGATGGAAATACAGATCGCTGTTCTGCCTAGAATTGGTCAGGGGTAATTATTTTGATATCAGAAAATCCAGGATAAGTTTGTTATCATCCATGGACAGTGAATTGCAAGGCCAAACAGGAGTATTCAGTGCAATTACTATTCTAACAGCAATTCTTGTGGGCCCAGGCTGGTCTTTAACTCATGAAACTGTAAGACACATGACAAAAATTGCATACTGTTGGAGCAGGCGGGAGTTGCATTGGTAGCAGAAGTATCGTAGAACTAAGCCAGATCCTAACTGACCCAATATTGCTGCTGCTGTCGCAAGCAACCATAGAACTACCAATGTCCACATGTACTACTTGCTTCTTCTCAGTGGTGACCTGCTGGAGCACAGCAGCAAAGAAAGGCAGATAGATACTGACTGTGGCACCCATCTTTCCTCACTGGAGCATGAGCACACTACATGGCACAAAATTTTGGGCCAGAACCTACCCCGCAACCATCTGAACAAGAGGAAAGTGTTTGCTTTTCTTCCTCCTCATATTAAGACAAAATTTATTTTCTTTTTATAAAAAATTGAGAAAAAAACCCCTCCAAGTCATTACTTCAGGAAAATTTAAATAACTGTGCAGTGGTATAAAAGAGTTAAAGTTAATCACAGAGGAACTGCTGCTGCTGTTTTGTTCTTAGAACATTCAGTAATTTCTGTCTGATTATTGAACCATATTGAACTTAGGTGCGACATACAAGCAGTTCCCTTTGTATTTGAACTTTTGATCTGGTTTACAAAAAATATGTATTTTTATGTAGAAACACCACTTTTAAAGGAGTCCTTTTTAGTATGTTTGCAATGTGGTGTAGTCCAAGTATCCAGTTGCTAAATTCCGTAAAGATATACTTTGAATATCTTCACCACATTCAAATTAACTTAAATCAGTAATGTTCCATATACATTTTCATTTGTTTCCTTCATGATTATTTTTTCTTTTGACTACATTAGAATCTTCTATGTGGCTTCTCTGTGAATTCAGACTTTTTTCAGTTGACTTTATTGCTTCTTTTCAAAAAAAAATATAACAAGAAACCCATAACCTACAACAAACACCACCACACACTAGATTTCAGGAACAGATTTGCTGAGGACATAATATTTTGGCAGAGTCCTCTGACTGGTTAAAAATTTGTCACCCTTTGTACCTTCTTTAACCATACACATGCCCTGGAAACAAACTGGCTACTTTGAAATAAAGTCTTTGTTCTCTGACATTTGCAATGGGGAGACAAGTGTTCATAGGTTGTGATGGGGCACTGGGAATCAAATGCTGAAGTAATAAAGAATTATGGGTTTTCTTATTTTATTTTTTAACACTCTGTGATACAGAAAGTTGTAAAGCATGTTTAGCTTCCATTTAATGAGCAATCCCATTATGAAGGCTGAAGACAATGCAGCCTTGCACACAGGTTTTGTATCAGTTCATCAAAGAAAAATACTTCTGCAATGTCACATCTCCTCCTTTTCCAACTATCTCCATAGTTTTGTTGAGTCTGAAAGAACTTCTGGGTCTTCATAGGCTCTGCATCTTCTGTGTTTCCTTTCTCTATGAACTGTTCCTTGCCTTTTGATACTGGGGAGCCTTCCTTTGGGCATTGCAACAGTATTCTGCATTCCTGGAGTAATATTGATCCCTTTACAAAATGGCATTAAGCCCTACACAGTATAGACATGTGGCAACACTGCCTTTTGTTTATGTCCTCTGTCTTCTCATTTTGGATCTCTGCTTTCCCCATGTGGTGAATTGCATTTTCCATTACATTTTATGTCTTTTTTTAAATGTCCAAAGGAACATCTATATTCTGGCAGCTGAATTTCTGTACTGTTTGATTATACCCTCAGACTGAAGAAACAGCCAGGATGCCATTCCTTATCTAGGGCAGTAGCATCCACTTGTCCTGATAACCTAGGCAAAGAAGGGGTGTTTCTGAGAGGAGTGACATCTTAAAGCTTGTGAATGCATGGTCATGTAATCCTCGAGTAGCAGACACCTGCACAGACTGTCACAATGGAGAAGTGTCAATCAAAGGGTCACATAACTCCACGGGTTGCGATTACTTAACTTGCAGAAAGTCGGAGTTCAGTTGTCAGGGCTAAAAACAGGCTAGAATATGTGTATACCCTGGACCATGCTGATAGAAGATACTTTGCAGTATGAACCATATCTGATATATTTTCTGGAAGAAATGTCTCTCAAGATAATTCCTCAAATAGTTTTCAACTTAGATTTCTCTTTAGATGCCCATTGGTTGCTTCCTAATCTTTCTTTTGGGGGACTGTTTGATACCAGCCCCAAGGCTGCTTGTGTTCTTATTCCACTGATGGCAGTTCTTGTTCAAAGGACATTTGTAGCAGCTATTTAATTCTATGTGGGGAGCTGAAGCCTTTGAAATAGATGGAGTTGTGGTGAACTGTCAGAAAAGAGCATTAAATAAACACTTTTCCTGTATTTAGAATACTGTTAGCATTTTACATAATTTAAACGTGGGTAGTCATGTTTTACTTGTTTGAATGCTTCTTACTGTGACACGTCTTGCAGTAGAGTTTTGAAGGGAGTGACAATATTTCAAAATAACCCAGTTTACTTGGGCAATATCAAGTCCTGTGAAAAGGAGGTGATCTGAGGGGATTCTTTTGTGTGCTCATACATCCCTAAAAGTATTAGAGAAGAGCAGCAAGCAAAAATACCAATTTAAGAGGGATCTCCTTTTTTCTCCCCTCCTTCTCCTTCTTTTGTTGCTATTTCTGCTAGACAAGTCTGTCCTCATGCCACTGAGAGGGAAGCAGAGGTTCTTATGTTTCAGAGGGTATTCAGTGGGTTTGAAAACTGCAGGTGAAACTAGAAAGAAGGAAGAAGTCCCAGGAATTTTGGTGGTGGATGATTTTGCTAGAATTAAGAGTAAACTGATTGCAAAAGGGCTAGATGGTTTCATAAATGTAGCTGCATATTCTGCAGTCTGTCCACAAGTATTCAGCATCTGACATCCTATAGCCTCAATTGCCTTTTGTGAATCAACATGTTGAAGGTATCTATATATGGACTGATCACAAACTCTTGCCATTTCACTGCCTAATATAACTTTCTAATAATTAAAACAAAATTGTCAGAAAAACACTACTCAGCCATCTTGTTGTTTCATTACCAATGCTACAGATAAAATTAGGGAATCTCTTTCTTGGTTTCTGGTTGGCTTTTTTTGTGCTTCTTGGAAAACTTGGACTCCCAGAGGAAAATGGTGACTTATTTTGTTGTTCTCTCAGTGAGAGCTTTAGTTCAAGTCATCTGATCATAGATTTTTGACAGTGCAGTTCAGTGTATGTGTATCTGCAGTAATGGATGGCCAATGGATTTAAAGAGAAAACCTGAAGCATTTCCACCAGCTTGTGAACTGAGGAAGGACCAGCAGCTGTATTTACCTTCACAGTAGTATAAGAGCCATAGAGGGCCAATACCAATTGTCTATGTCTCTTCATCTGTTTATTTGCTAAGATGTTAAAGTAGGGCATTGCTTGTGCAAGAACTAAATGAGAAAACCTTATGTATGGGAACTGGACAGGAGGGGTTAATTATGTGATAGTAACCTGTAGAGCATCATCTGAACTCAAATCTGTCATCCCACTTGTCTTGGTACCATGATGTCTGATTTCAGTGTGTTATTTTCCCCTGTGGTTATGCAAAACATGTCATGCCTTATACACTGAGAAACAGCTGGGATAAAGCCCAGGTTTGTTCCAGACCTCAGGATCTAACTGGCTTGCTTAACTCAGGAGTTCAGTCCTCCAGTCACCCTATGCAGACAGTGAGACTGAGGATAGAGGAGTAATCAGAAAGTCAATTAATTAGGCTGAATTTGGTTTCTGAAGATCCTTGTCTCTATTGACACACGTTCAAACTACAAGTCCAATTTGGATGTCATTGGTAGGATCAATTCTGGCATGATCAAGCTTTTTACTAGGGCAGGACATCAGTGCTGAGATGTTAAGATAGACATGCTAAAATAGTTTGCCTTTTTCACTATCCATTTGAATAATAATGAATAACTTTTGAAATGGTTGTTGATTCTTTTATCTCTTTTAAATTAAAACTGTGATTTGTTTAACTAAAACTAAAAATTTAATTTTTGAAAGAAATCCATATCTTCTACCAAATATTTAACATTAATTATATTTAATTTCCAAAAATAATTTTAAGAAATCACCTAAAGTTTCAAATACATATTTTTTCTTTTCTTCAGTTTCAGTAAGTTACACACAAAAAAGACATATACTCTCACCTTCTAGTGCTTCATCTTTGACACTCTTGTTCCTCTTTGTGTACTGGAGAAAAATTGCAGTCAGTCTGTTGTGTGCCACTTGGTTTGCCAGGGTCAAAAGCCTCTGAATAGCTGAAGCCATAGGTTGCCATCCCTCTATTACCTCCTTTTGTAGTGGCACCCATCAGGTGACTGTGCAGTCCCTCAGGAGTGAGCTCAATCACTCTCATATTGATGCTCAGTCTTTGTCCTCTTGTTCATACTGTCTCAATATTTATTTAAAAAAAAATTAATAAAAATGTGTTTGTCAAGAAGTGAATTGTCTTAGCCAAGTAGCACATACCTAGCTGCAGAAAACTGAGTTCCAAGCAAGGATGTATGCTTATTCCCTGTACTTCGTACTGGTTTTAGCACGGAACAGGTTACAACATGGCACACAGTTTAGCATAGGAAGGTGCTCAAGTCAAGGCTGTTCTTAACAGTGAGCAAAGTCTAGCTATGTCTATCTTTACCTGGCCAGTGGTGGGTGTACATGAGCCTGGTTTCTTCCCCACTTTCCTCAGGTGATATTCCCCTAGTGGTCATAGCGACAAGACCCATTGACTCTAGAGATGCTTTATGCTGTTTCACTGTGATCAAGAGTGTTCTATGGTGAAATGAAGAATGAGACTATTATACTGAGTTTTTTTAAATTTACTTTGAATACAGCTCAGTATCGTCACCTAAGTTTCAATGTGTGTGTGATACTGAACTTATGATAAGATATTGGCAATGGCAAAATTGTCTTTCTGCAAGTCATCAGGCAGAATGCATTAAGTACTTTAAAAAAAATAACCAAATGTATTAACAGCATAACAAGGTTATGCTGTTAAGGGCAAGTGCACTTGGGTCACAGCAACCCCATGCAGTGCTACGGGCTTGGGGAGACTAGCTTGAGAGCAGTTCAGCAGAAAGAGACTTAGGAGTGCTGGTTGACAGCCAGCTCAATATGAACCAGTGGTGTGACTAGGTGGCCAATGGCATCTTGATCTGTGCCATAAATAGTGTGGTCAGCAGAACTATGGAAGTGGTTATCCCCTTGTACTCTGCATTGGTGAGGCCACACCTCGAGTACTGTGTTCACTTCTGGGCCACTCAATTTAAAAGGGACCTTGAGGTGCTGAAGCATGTCCATTAGAGGGCCACAAGGCTCGTGAAAGGTCTAGAAAACATGTCTTAAGAGAAACAGCTGAGGGAGCTGTTTGTTTAGTCTTGAGAAGAGGAGGCTCAAGGGGTACCTCATTACTCTCTACAACTGCCTGAAAGGGGCTTGTAATGAGGTGAGGGCCAATCTCTTCTATCACGCCTGCAGTCAGAAGACTAGTAGAAATGTCCCTAAGCTGAGATGGGAGATTCAGATAGGATATTGGAAGGATTTTTTTCACTGTTAAGGTGGTCAGGCATTGGAATAGTCTTCCCAGAGAAGTGATGGATTCACCCATTCCTGGAAATGTTTAAGAGGTGTCTGGATCTGGTGCTGGGTGATGTGGTTTAAGGGTTGCAGTGGTAGTGCTGAGCCGAGGTGTCTTCCAGCCTTGATGATTCTATGATTCTAATTCATAATCATGATAAACTAATAGGAACTTTATAAAAAAAAATTATATCAAAATAGCAAGACCTACATTGTCTTCCAGCTAGTTGTCATAGTCCCATTTCAAAATACGTCCCTATAATAACTACTCAGTCTTGCCAAAAATGTAATGCTTTCTTAATATAAACATTTAAGCATCTAGTGAAATATGGGGCAAATTTTAAACTTTATCCTTTAAAGCCCTTTAAATGATAAATTCTTTTAAAATGGATTTAAGATAATCTCAGTTTGATAGATATTTATGATAGAAAAGATCTATGCCACCTGCTTTTTCCTTTGTCAAAGTAGGATTACTCTTTCCTACTTGATAATACTTTATTAAATGGATTGTGTTTATTTAGACATTTAAACTCAGTTTTCTTTCCCAGAGTTCTTTCCTTTATTTTTTGCATTTGGCAACAATGAATGGATTAAATATATTTAGTATACAAATTTTAAATAAAATAGGGATGGCAGCTGTCCAATATGACAATGTAGCTTAGCATAATGAGCACTAATAAAGAAGATAACAAGTCTATTAGCTAATATTAATTCTTAGACAATGTGTGCAATTAAATGTAGCACAATAAAGAGAAATTTAATGGTTGGAAAGGCATTAGCCTGGCTGCTTTATTAATATCTGGCTTTACTTTTAGAAATGTGAATCCTGTTATTTATAATCATGTCTGTTTCTATCGCCTTGATCATCCCCTTTTCCACATGCACATTTGGATGTGGAATTTTTGATTTAGTCCTCTCCTCATCAACCTTTTTATTTACTTTTTTAAAGTATGAATGAATGAACTTGTGTAAAACAACTGTGCATTTCTTCCAAAATTGCTCCCATTTAGCAGCATGGAGTAGCTTCAAGCTGCATATGGTACTCCAAGTTCATAATCAGCAAAGTCATATGGATTAAGAAATCATTCTATGCGTATGGCAGCATACAACAAAGTCTCAATTTCTTAATAAAAAATTCGACCAACCATGCCTCTCTAAGGCATACCTTCCAACATGCCAAGTCTCTGGGACTTACGCTGGGAAAAGTTCTGTCAAAATCTCCTACTCTGTGTGTTCCAAGATGCTTTCTCTAAAACTCATGGCTTTGTTTCACATTTACTGCATGTGTTATTACTATTCCTTTTTATATGTGAGTGAGAATATTTCAGTAAAATATAATGAGTGATATTGAGAATTTAAAAATTAACTTTCGATTAGCTGTTAATAGAGGATACCAATATAGGGCAATCCTCAAGTCTCGGAGGGAGTTCCTCATAGTACATTATTGTTCCTTTGTATGATATCACTTATCCCATGAATGCTTACAGAAACTTTCAATTTAGTATTAACTGTGAATTTAATTAGTGTTGCTATCCCATTAGATTACTTATGACATTGCTGATTAAAACTGGAATTAGCACTGTTGTCAGTACTTCTCTACTGAAAAACTAATGCTAACTAGGCATGTATGAAACCACCGAGCACTAAAAATGAATATATTATTATATTTTTACTATCATGAATCACCTGTTTGAATGACCTAAACTACCAATTTTTCTTTTAAAATTTTTGAACAATGACATGTGAACTATTTTTTATGGTTTTTGTTGAATAATTTTTTCTAACTTTGTGGTGAACAAAAGAGACCTTGGGGGATATTTTCTGTGTAAAACCAGACTTATGGTGATACAAATTCAGAAATACTATCAAATTCATGAAAAAGTTATAGAAAAATGTAAAGGAGATAAATCCAAATGATAAGGACATTGTAAGATTTGATGAGATTGATGGTTGCTTTAGGATAGAAATGAATTGGGGAGCCTGAGTTATTGACTTTGTGCAGTTTGTGTTGTGTTTTCCCCTGAATTCAGAATGTTTCAGAAATGATCTGCAATGGTGTTCCCTCTTTTCACTCTTCAGGCCTCTGTATCCTCTGGACCATAAAATCTCCTGTCTTAAAAAGCTTCTCTCTGTTAGACGGCATGCAGCAGTTATATTCCAATTGTGATTTGCTCTTTCCTCTCATAGGTTAACTAGAAATAATAGCCAATTTCTGGTGGTTTAGCAACCTTTGAGGATTTAGCAAAATTGAATCATTCTGTTGAATTTTTGCAGAGGTATATTTATATGGAATACTCTGTCCTATCAGGTTATTTCTTGCAAAGCTATGATACGGTCTGTTTTCCTGGTTTAGCAGATACCACATGCTTGCTTGAACAGTTTTATTCAGAGAGTAAATTCTAGAAACATTTTCTAACTTCATGGTGTGACCTAGGATGATAAGTCATGTTTATATAAGTTGCAAAATATATTTTTCACATCTAAATGCTTTACACTCTTACACTGGAAGCCAAAGGTTAGCATTCATGGCTTTATAACTATACGTTAGTGAATTACCAACAATGGACTATAAAAATTACTTTTATTTTTAATAATCAGATCTTGTGTAAAGTAATAAGATAAATAAGGAAGAATTGATTTTAAAGTGAAAGTTGTTCAGTGATTTTGCTAGGAATACTTCTTTACCTAGCCACATACAGCAAATTGCTTTCTAGATAGCTTTCTTTGAAAAACGAGGTATCTTACCAAAACATGCAATAATTGAATTCTAAGCTCTTCTATGCAATGAGTATTAATTTTATCCTGATATGGAATACTAAATAAAGAACATCTGTCCCTGGCACTGCCACTGGTATGCTATGCATTTGTCTATAAGTTGGATTGTGAGTAATCGAACTTAACCTGTATCATGGCAAGTTAGATTATGAGCTATACTTATTTCAAAATTCATATATCTGCATAAGTACTATGATATGTGAAGTGTAAGGATAGGTGTTCTTTTTTTCAGAAGATTTCACTTCGAGGACCTTAGAGCTGAATTAAATGTTCACTAAGAAGACTTTCTGCCTAAGAAGAAACCCCTTTTCCAAAGATAGAGGAGATACTCTTTCACTCTTGCATTCCAGGGAATAGCTGCCCCTGTGGGCAGCTCCCTGGAATGCCGTGAGATAAACCCTCACATTGTTACAGGTGGTGCTGGTGGTGAGCCTCTGGGGAGGGAAGGCAAAGAAGATAAAAAGTCTTGGAGGACACTGGGGGGATTGGCTTTCTCAGACCCCGGTGCTGTGTAGTACTGCCAGATTTCTTTGTAAGTTTTAGTGTTCTCAACTTGGAAATGAACCTTTTTGGATTCTTTCTACTGCCTTGGCATTTTTTGGGGGGATACCTGCATGTATGTTACTGTAGATGTAGTCAATATACTGTTTTTAAATAAAACATCCAGCCTGAGCTCAGAACTCTCTTATCACAGAGCGTATAGATTGGAACTGCCTTGTGACCCAGAGTGCAAGGCGAAATTTGCTCAAAATTATTCAGTTTGTCATGTAGGCATCTTGTTTAATTTTGTATTAGTTCCTTCTTTTTCTAATAGGGTGATAACATCATGGATATTAGGGGAGGGTGAAGGAACCTTTCCTCTAAGTGTAGGGCACGGCCTGTGACACATAACCTATTCAGACAGCTGAGCTTGTTGCAAAGGAGCTGGCCCCTAGCACAGCTAGCAGCATTGTACCTGCATCAATTCAGCACTATGCCCATTCTAATTAATTTCTCATGAGAGCAATCAGTATAGGTGCAGCAGTATGATTGGGATGCTAGAAGTTACCTTGACTATGTCTCTATGTTCCCTAGTGTCCCAAAGCAAGGCATTTTTGTATGGCTCATTTCAATAGATATTGTGGTGGTGTATTATTCATGCAAACTACATCCTGATGCACCTTAGTTTTCATTCCAGTTTCCCTTGGAAACCCTCCTGTAAATTTAAATGATGGACAGCATACACTGGGAGATTATTTCAGAAGGAGCCTTTTTTTGCTGAGGCAGTCCAGTAGCCACTAGATGCAAAAGTTCTAAGACAGCTATGGTTGAGGCATGTCTTCATTTTTTCAGTCAAAATTCTGTAAAGTATCAAGTAAGATGCTTTTACAAGTTGAAATATGGTATGTATAAACACATTTTCCTTTGTCTTTTTGTTTGTCAGCTACCAAATTTAAAGTAATGAATGAGTCAGTATTTCGCTGAAAAAGACCCATATTTTGCATAGTATCATGTTGAATTGCCCACTTAAATGCATAAGTTTTAACTAACAACTAATTAAATACAATTTTTTTCTCTGATCAGCTATTTTGTTGTCTATTGTGTTAACGGACATGCAGTCAGTCCGTTTGTCCTCTTCAAATATTGGCACAGCATTAGAATGAGAATTTCCCCACTAATTCCTATTTGCATTAAAAGTAAGCATGGTTGCTGGAGAGTCTTCTTAGGCAGCTCTTTCACTTTTGTGGAAAAACAATGTGCGTTCAATTCCTTTCTACAATACCAAAAAATTCTCAGTTGTTTGTAGAGATTTTTTGTGATAATTTGATACCGTAAAATGGTGCGAAATATAGAAGATATGGTTCTTGCCACAAAGATTGTAAAACATACATTATTTATCAGTCATGCATATTTGCACATATCTATAAACACATAATTTCTTCTCTAAGGCAAGTAACAGTAAAGTTGCACTGCCTCTTTCATGAGAGATAAAAAAGAAATGGACAACAGAAGACTCCCACCCATGAAGTAAATTGCATCATGAGCACTATTTCAGCAAACCCAGAATGATTCCCATGCTTTAGTGCCCTAAGAAAATTGTCTGGTTTTTTCTGTATTTTGTAGTCTACAGGCTATCTTAGTTTTCAGAGCTGTTAACTGGTTTCTATGTCACTGGGGTTGAGACTTCAGTGGGCCCACACTTGCTCCCTAGCTGCAAGTCAACAGAGACTCAGCAGTCCATTGGGAGCATGTATATTTTATGCCTAGATGAAAGCAGGCTTCTTATGCATTTATTATGCACTTAATTTGGTGTGACAGGTTGCATTCATTTTGCAATCAGTATTTTCGAGAGAAGGAGTACTTTCAGTAATTGCCAGAAAGCTTAAAATTTGTGTTGTACCAAGTGGAGTTTGACACAGGTAGTCCATTGAAGGATTGGTCTGCCTTTACATACATTAGAGAAATTGGTGGAAAATTTGGATCCAAAGTGAATCCAATATACCAATATATTGTGTCTAATGTAAGAGCATAACTAAATATCCAAAAAGCAATAGGGAAGGATATTTAAATTTCCAGGTGGCGAACTATTAAGAGATCCAATATTGCATACAATCTTCAAAGTAGTTCTACATTAATTGATAAAATGAAAATTTCTTAAAATACATGGATAGAAAACTATTAACCAAATACAATATCCATAATAAATTATGTTGCAATTAATCAGAACAATATCATATAATGAATTTTAAGGGATGCTTTAGTAATGGAACTGATTCTCAGAAACTGTTTGAGGTCATCTTACATTTCTTCTAGTATCTATCAAAACAATTTGGATCTAGCATCTTACCATCTCACTGAGCTTTGGTGTGCTTAGTTACTTTGAAACTTCAGCAATCTTTGCAGAAACCCTGAAAGAGGAGAAAGGTAGTGGTAGGGCAGGGACAAGTGTATGACACAGTTGTGACACTGGTATGAATTTTGTGATCTTTAGTCTTTGAATGCTTGGGGTGTATGTAAAGTGGAAGTTGGGGGACAAATCTTGGTGAAAGTTACCATCAACATATATAAAAGTCTGTGCAGATTCTGAATGAAAAAAAAAGAAGAACCTTTAAAAAATAAATCTTGTTCACAAATTGTAGTTGAGACCATATAAAAGTAGAATTTCCCGATGGTCGGAAAAAATATTCTGGACGGTCTCTATATCCACATTTATTTCAATCTTAATTCTATTTTGGCACTTAGATTATATCTTTACATCAGTTTCTCCTTGTCTGTCTGAAGAAGAAGCAAATAATTTCTTGTTGAAGTTCAAAGAAATTGCCTGGTATGTTATGCCACAAACTGTGTCTCTAATCCTTAAAAAAAGAACAGTGTGGGCAGATATTTCACCTAAATAAAAGGTTTTTTTGGGAAGTCAGGGGACTCCATGTGGGTGTAATGATCTACATTTATGCACCTGTGGACCTCAAGACTCAGGCAATTTAAGGCATTAGAAGCTTTATTTGCTAAGTACTTCCATTAATTTTAGTGAGCATATTCACAGTAATAAGCACCAAGTTCAGAAGCAAATCAAGATCAGCCCTTACAGTATTTAAAGGATTGTGTAGTTCTGACACCTTCTCCACTGAACTTTCCTCTTTTATTCCTGCATGAACAAATGATGCAACTGCAGGTGTGTCTGAAAGCAGCAATTGTCTCTGCAGGACCAATATTTGTTGAATGTATGAGACCACAGATACTGTGCATGTTTCTTTCATTGGTCAGTTTTCTCCCCCAACAACAGTGACAGTGATACCTGTTGGTAAACAGATGATCTCTGAATGCTGACAGCTATACTGTAAAATCCCTATTTTGAATAACTTTGCCATGCTATTTGACTTTGCAAGGAGCATCTCTCCTTTCCTAAATTGAATGATTGGATGGAAATTGTCATATTTAATATGTTTACCTTCCATTTAATGAGCAATCCCATTATGAAGGCTGAAGACAATGCAGCCTTGCACACAGGTTTTGTATCAGTTCATCAAAGAAAATACCCTTGGCAATGTCAGAGCTCCTCTGTGGTGGGTGGCACCAGGAGCTGCTAACTACCCACCGTGAAAAAGGGAATCGTTTAAAGTCAGTGCAAAAAGATTAAAGGGAGAAAATTTCAAACTAGGACCCAGGAATTGCCTCAAGGCACTTTCTGTGGAATTTCAGTATTTTGCACTGTCTGGTAATATACTGTATGAGGTCGTCCAGTAATCAGGATTTCTCCTCCCTTGGTACCTTCACCCCTCTCTTCCTATTGCCTAGGCTTTGTTGTTGTAACAGTCTAAAGAGAACAGAAAGACACTTTTAGAGATTTTTTTTTGCTTTCAAGAATCTTCTTTAACCAATTTCTGCCTTTCCATTGAAGTTAAAAGCGCAGTTGGTGGCAGAATCTCTACTGCTGACTGTGGTTTTGAATGACCCACATATTTGGCTAGTAAGTGCATATCGGTAAGTGCAAAGAGAAGCCAAACAAGTGTAAACTGTAGGCAAAAATCTATTTTGTATCCAGGATACGTGTAATGTGCCATATCATTGCCTGCCTTTTATGATCCATTATTTCAGTGAATGATTTCGATCAATATAAATGCTTACACGAAATTCAATCTCACTACTAAACTACACTCAATATCCTGGTCACAAAAATGGGTGGGCAGGGTCTGTGACCATCATATATAGGGCTCCATGTACTTGTTGTGAAACGATGGGCCCATGTGGCCTGTCAGTTTCAAGGGCAAGCCAGCTTTGATGTGCCATTCAGCAAAGGTCATCTCTGATTATTTTTCATCTTCTCTCATCTGGAGCTAGCAAGATGGTTAAAAAGCCATATTTGATTGAAATATCTTCACTGTGACTGTTTATTTCCTGCATCTTTGACTTTCAAAGAATTTCCATGACCATTCAATAATTCCTGATACACACTTCTTTGTTTGTTTGTCTTTCTATCATATAAAAATACATAATCAGTGAGGCATTTTTTAGCATAAAAGCTGTAAAGATCCTGCTTTTTTAGTTGTCTGTAAATCCCTTGATTTGTGCCATTAAGATGACATTTTCTACTGTACTTTAATAAATGGGCAGATCATTTTTAGGGCTTTCTATATCCTTTTTCTGTATTTGAGTTCCAGATACTCTCATCTTCCTGATTGCACAGATTATATGTTACTATGCTTTTCTGTAGCCTTAAGTTTAATTAGAAGCAGAACAAATTATAGTACATGAGCAGCAATACCATAAAATCATATGACATCTATCTATAGCAACAGATTTAAATATTGACTGGAAATATAGGCACTGTGATAAGTTTGAAGTTGCATATCAATGAAGTTATAGTTTCCCTGTAGTTAAGGTTGATAACATAGAACTCTTATTTTAACAAGGGTAAACAAACGCAGTAATACTGTAGATATTTAGCTGCAAAGGAAAATTGAAAAATGTGTAGATGAGTTTTAAAAATTCTCTTTCTGCTGTGTTATCACATACACAAGGTGAAATTAGACAGTGTAATTAAGGACACTTAGGGACAGGATTTCCTTATGCATGATTGCATACTTAAGACACCTTGAAACTCTCATTATGAACTTCAGATTTTATTTTTCTTCCTAACACTTATTTTTGAGAGATGAAAATGTCTCAGAAATATCATCATACGAAGTTTCTAATGGAAGTTGAAATTATTCTAAAAAAAAAATGATATGAACCTATTAAGAATAAATCATAACCCCTTACAAATGAGGACTAGTTTTGTTTTTAAAGGACAGACTTCACATTTACTAGGAGCATACTTTCTGGTGAAGCCCAATTAGTTTGTGCTTAGTTTTAAGCACATTAAATTGAAATGTCTTTTCAAATTCTAGGGACTCACATTCATATTGCTTCTTGGAGGTGATGTTAGAAATAGCAAGCTGAGTTATTTCTGTGTTTTCAAGGACTACTGGAAATACTAGAGACAACCAGGTGAAAAGGTTAATATAAGGATAAAATAATTGCTTGGTGAAGCATAATAGACAAAAAGAAAGAGTTCTTTGCCTTATCCAGTATGTTGAAGAAGTTCCATGTTCAAGGGTGGCACAAAGAAAATCATTTGGGGTCAAGAAAGTATTTTGTGCATTCTAGGGAGAGGATGAGCATTTTGGTTTGGTTTGGTTGGTTTTGGTTGGTTTTGTTTGTGTTTTTTTTTTCCAAATAAAAGTATTGAAATTTCCATTTAAAATGCAATGTGAAGCAGCTTACAAGTTTTTACACCAGAAAGCCATTTGCTCATGGGAAAACTAAGGGAATTGAAAGCCATTCTCTGTTAGGATACCCAGCTAAGGACTGATGGGAATTTTTTGAGCATGTGCATGTATGTCTTTGTGGTGCTACCTAAATAAGTCATGTCAGTCAGTGTTCTTCCAACAAGAAAAGTACCTGCAGAACAATGGCTGTATGTAATGGGTAGCAACTGGAAACAGTTTGAAGTCCCAGAGGCCAGAAGTGCAAAGGTCTCAGAGAAGAAACTGTTCTCCCATTCTGAAGAAAAAGTCAAATTTTCCTTTAATTTCTTTCAAAGCCAAAATTTGACACAGTAACATAGGCCACCATTGACTCCCTAAGACTTTGGTTTCCAAGCATGGTTTTCCCTTGCACTCCTCCTAAATTTTAAATTCACCGTATATTTTCAAAGGGCTTTTTGGTTTGTTTTGTTTGGTTGGTTGGTTGGTTTGTTTTTCTGGGGTTTTTGTTTGTTTGTTTTATTTTTTTGTTGTTGTTTTCTTAGTTTTGTTGTTTTGGTTTGGTTTGTTTTTTTGTTTAGTTTTGGGGTGCTTTTTTGCAGTTAACAGTAGACAGCTACTCTATGGTGGTGGTAATCTCATGGTTGTATTGCTTACTTCATGTGGAGTAACAGTGACATCCAGTGGTTGGTTATTCCAGCCAGATGTATAAATCACTATTACCAGGCAGTATTTCAGTGAGTGTACTCCTGGCAGTGCTTCCCTTTCCAAGGTTCCCTTGGGTAGGAGGTGAGGTGAAACAGAAATAAGCTATATAGTGAAAGAGATTTGCTCTGGGAGTTTCAGCAAGTATTGTACTGAAGTGGGAGAAAAGTATTTATGATATTAAATTCAAAAAGTATTTCTTTTGATGTTAATTTCTGTGTTTTAAAATCTGTTCACACAGCAGTGGAAGGTTGCTTCATGACTTTTTGAATTTCACTTCGTGTCTGAGGTTCATAGAATCATAAAACAACTCTAACACATAACTACGCAGCTGTGCATAAAAGAAGACATTTTCCTTTGTCATCTTCAATTAGTAATCTTGTAGTTGAATAGGGGAGATAGAAAAGATAACGGAAAGAATTTTTCATGTCTTTTCATTGTGGTATGATATATGTTTATTTTAAGGACCTGTTAAACTAAAGGGTCTGTTATTCTATATATTTTAAAAAAAAAACATCTCAGGAACTGTGTTCATTCTATACAGTGCAACTTGTTGGGCAATTTTTTGGTTGTCAGAGCTTGAACGAAGCTCTTAATAGTGAAAAGAAACTTCTATTATTGTTCATCTGAGTCAATCACATTGAAAGGCATCTCAGACACAAATTCTTCCCAGTGTGTTACCATGTAATTTTTCTTGTAGGATTTATTCACTTCCATTTTCAACAGATGACCTGTCAACTAGCAATGTAAACCTAAATAGCTTTTATTATATATATATATATATATATATATATAAAAATATATAATTTTCACATTCTGTAATAGTCTCTCTATTAGGTCTCAGAAGTAATTTCCTTGGTCAGTAAGGTAAAAGAACAGTTGTAGTACCTCTGCACCTCCCTTGCTGGATGATAAAGATTTTTTGCTCCACTCAGTAAGGAATCTTTGTTCCAAACTGCAAAAGCATTTGAGACAGTGTCTAAGCTTTGAAAAGGTCAAAGTGCTGGTGCATGGCTTCTGAGTTATGGCAGTGATCATTCCTGAAATAGTGCACAAAGTGATAAGATGGATGGCAATGCCTACAGAGTAATAGAGAAGTGTTTCTTTATTGTCCCCCTTGGTGGTGCAACTGAAGAAGTCAACACGTTGCAAATCAAAACAAGCAATGTGCCCATAATTTCAAGCTAAATACTGGAAAACCTATCAATTTCATTACCAGTTATGTAAACAAGAAACATTGATTAAATTTTGAGAAAGTAGCAGTATGTTTCTGTTCTCGCATTTTCGTGTATTTTACTGCTTCTTTATGTGCCCGGGTGCCAGTAGTTCTTGATGAAATTTCTCCTTAAAGGTTAGGAAAGAAAGCTTTGAACATAGAATGTTTTTGTTGACCTTTCAAAATCTGGTGATTTGTCAACAATCTCTTCCAGGGTTAATACTAACAATGCCTTTCAGTTAAAGGCTGAGAACTGTAAGATTTACTTCGAAGTCCCCTTAGGCTGGAAATAGTGGTTTAAGCTGTGTATGCAATGAAGCATTTACTGTGGAAGTGTCTGAGAAGATACATCAGCTGTTGTTTTGGGGAAAATCTTGTTTCTGTTCAAGCCTTTGTACATGTGCAAGCTGATGAAAAAAAATATTTTAGCCCTCAGATTTGTGCAGAGTGATAATTTTATAGATAACTTTCAATTCAAAATTTAAGGGAAGAACTGATATTTGCTGTGCCAGGCTTCAACTGTTATTAGAATGTGAATCATTCAGTGCAGTCAGGTGAGTTTCTGGAGAGATGCACTTCAGGGCTGACTGCTGATGTGTGAAAAAGAAGAGAGGTGGTTGGCTTGCTCCAGGACGTTGGCTGTAGATGGAGATATCTGTCTAATGAAATTCTTTTAACATGAAGTGTATGTTTCTTTCAAAACTATTTCATAGCATATCATGCATAGGAGGTATACTCTGGAAAAGCACTTTCTCAATTACAAATTAATACTTTGAATAGAAGAGGTTTTCCATTTACATTTCATCTATTGCTAGTTAAAATTATTGTCTGCTAAAATGCTATCTTCAGGTTTGGAAACCAGTTGCAGCATTCCAATGCAACTATTTCCTTCAGATGAATTTAATTTAGGTAATGTTGAATGAAGACCCATCGTGATACTTAAAAAACAAATTGTGCCATGTGTTTATTGACAAAATAAAACAGATGTACCAGATAAAGCCTGACTGAAATTAATCCAGTTTCTGATAGCATTACTCTAACAGCTACAATCATACCATTCCTTCAAATCAGTAAAATCAGTCTTCTATATTTTGAAGCACAGGAGTATTAGACAAAGTTTTTATGTGAACAGCTTGCTAACAAAAGACTAGAATGGTTCTAACCTTGCAAAAGCTGGAACGATCATCTACACATCGGGTACAGTAGCAGGAACTACTGTGCAGGCAAATCATTTCATCCATCATTCTTGCATGATGAGGAGATCATTTTAGATGTGCTGTACATAATGGCTTATTGTATTGCTTGCTCTTCAAACAGCACCAAATCACGTTGAGCAGCCCAATGTAACATTTCTGAAATGTACAACCTTAGCACCCCTAAAGGCTCTCCTTCTCCAGGAACTAGAGGAGGCATTGGTTTCGCTGGTGGAGTCAGGAGCACATCCTAGAGGGGATATTCTGGGCTATTGTGGGTACAGGGGAAACTGTGGGGCTTTGGGTGACCTAACCTAGGGATCTTATCTATTTGGTTTTGTTTTGTTCTGTATTTTTCTTAATGCAGCTGGACATTTTAACCAATTCTTTCCATTACTTGTTTAGTAAAAAGTGAAAGCAGTGAAATGCAGAAGGCTGTTGCTGTGTTATCTTGTGAATTGCCGTTAGTTAATAATGACCATGAAAAGTGTCACTAGATTTCAATATATCTATACAATTCTGATTTAATAAGCAGGAACTCTTGTTAATCTGTTTCATAACAAATCTCTCTTGTCCAATCTACAGCAGATTCAACCAGCACTCAACCAGCACAGGTTTAATAAACATATTTGGTGGTAGGGGCATTTTTCAGAGATTTTTAAGGCTGTCTCAGTGTATTTAGCTGGGTTTTCCTGACTCCTTTGCATCTCCATAGCATGCAGGCTGTTACTCATTTGATCTGTTTCCAAGTTGGTGTATCTAAAACACAATTCTGCATGAACTTTTTTTTTTGGTCATCTGAAAAACTTCAGATATATGTTTCTTTCTTATTTTAACCTTGAGCTTTGATCTTTAGTGACAGTTCAGATTTAAACTCACTTCTTACAGTATCACATCAGTAGGGTGATTGAAGGGAGCTGGAACCCAAGCTGTTTACTCCCTTGGCTGTCAGAAAGTTTCCCTTCAAGGGAAGCATTTCAATTAATGTTATACAAACCACAATGGCAGCGGAGACCAGCCTGAAGCCATACATACGGGTGTCAGTTAAATTCATATGTCAAACATAGCTTTTAATTACAGATCTACAACTGCAAGTCAGTGGTGTTTGAAGCATGCTGGTGATTTCAGCTTCACTTTGATAACCCATAGTGTCTGAAAGTGCAGTGAGAGCCTACAGGTAAAGGTATGCATGAGGGCTCCATGTGCTTTGTACTGTGAATACAAAAGATTTGCTTGCTCATCAGCCAGGAAGTCTAATGAATAAACAGACTTCTGTTCCCTCCACCGTATCTTCAAATGATAGAAATGGCATTCGGAAGAGGGTAAACACAGGGTAAAGATGCCTTAGAGGTCTTCCAGCTCTTCCAGCTGTAACCTCTGTGTATCCTGCTTAAGACCACAAGCTCACCCTTTGGGCAGTCCTTTTTGGAGCACGTTAGTGTTTTGAGTGGTGTGTTCTTGTTTTGTTGTTGGGTTTTTTGTTTGTTTTGTTTTGTTTTGTTGTGTTTTTGTTTGGTTTTCAGGTTTTTTCTTTGGGTTTTTTTTGTATTTTTTTTTGGTAATTCATCTCCTGGCTGTTCATGGATTTCACTGCTATCTGTTAGGGCCCTCAGTTTATCAAGAGAAATGTTTCTCAGATTTCTTAGAATATTTCTGAGGCACTTTTGAATCTGTGTTGGACAAAAAGGAGGACCATCATGATTTCCAGACAATGGTGAAAAAATTATCAAGCTGGCATTGATATGGTGTTGCAGAATCCTTCAAATTTAATTATCTGAAGAGTTTGAATAAAATAAAATATAACAGTTCACCATTCAATTCAGTTGGAGATAACAATATTCCAGGCTGAAAAAAGTATCTTTGCTTTCTTGCTTATTGAGTGTTCTGTTCACTCTTCATGTTGGCAAGCGTCATAATAACACACCATTCTGTTAGCTTAGTGATATATGTTTTCTATAACAGTATTTGAGAGTTTTACTTTGAAAAACAGAAGAAAAGTTTTCGTTCCAGAGCAGAAATTTATGGATGGGAATATGTAATTTCCAGTTACAGGTGATTTTCAATTTTTTTAATGACAGCCAAGAGGCAATTAAGTAGTTTGCATTTTCCAGATTTGTTCCATGCACTTGACTACGACAACTTTTTTGTAAAATTTGTATTCTTAATGCAGTTCTAGGATCACAACAGCAATGCACCTGAAATACTTAAATCCACTATTGCTGAAGCAAAACTATGGCCAAAAGCACAAGAGTAAAATCAGCCTAACATGGTACCCTGAAATGTTTAAAAATATAGTATATTCTTTAATGGAGAGAAGCCCCATGAGACTGTTTTTCTATTTGTGTAGAAATGGGCATGTGGATATTTATACCAATGTTTCTTGTCAGTGTATGTACCTGGGTGTATTTGGAGAGAAATAATCTTTTAAAACCCTCAGTTATTTCCCATTAATTATAGAAAAGTATTGTGGACTATTTGACTTTCTCATTATACACAACTGAACATGCTTTTTCATTTCCTTTTCAGAACTCTTTTGAAGAAGGTGCTGATAAGGGTTAGACAAAGTGTTAATTGGGTTACATTGTATTTGTGAAAGAGATGAAGAAGGAAGACAAAGTTCTTGCTCTGAAAAAAGAGTGGAAGTGACTGCATGTCCCAGACTTCTCACTGTTGTGATAATGTAATTTAACTCAAATAATTACAGGGCATTTCACTTATAGAAAATATATTATTGGCTCCTACTCAAGCTCTTTTGCCCTGCTGTAATGACAGGCAGTATCTGCAAATTAAGTTTTTTCATATTTAACTGGATGTTTGTTCATTTAAGAGCAACCCTTACATTGTGCTGAGATTCAGCTGCGTGCCACTCATTTTTGTCACTGGGCCATAGTGACTTTAGGAGATGCTGTGCTGACATACTGTGAGTTCAAGACCTCCTGGACAATATTTAGGTTAGTTTAAGCTAAACTTATTTTGAAAGTCTCCAAATAGACACCTGAAGTCCTTATTCAGGCCTTTTGTTGAGTGCAGGGTTTATAGTGGTAGGGAAGCTGTAAGTTTTTTCTGCCCATCTTCTGAATTGCTACTGAGCTATGGGGATTGATTGATTGATTGATTGATTGATTAGAGATGTTAAATTAACAAACTTTTAAATAAATAGCTTACTTTGTCAGTGCTGTACTGAAATGAAAATTACTGCAAATAAACAACTCTGAAGTAGCAAATCTTTCAACTATAGAAAATCCAATATGCCAAATCTGTAAATTATTTAAATAAAAATAAATGGCTTTATAATTTCATGTTGCACTGCTGTAGGGATTATTGTCCCCTGTTTCTCAGTATGCATGGACCATGTATGTGGGAGCATCCAAAGCAAATGTGATTTGTCTGGTATCAATGCATATGCATTGATCCAGGGTCACTGGGGCATTCTCTGCTCCTGGACGCATGTTCCTTAAATTTTCAGAAGAGGGGTGCAGTTTTCAGCTAAAACCATGGTGGAATTTGTCGGGTGAGGCTGTGACAGTTTTGCACCATGACCAGGAACACTTTTTTATCTGGGCTGCCCTGATCTGGGCTATCTGGTCCGAGCAGCTGGCTCAAGAGTCAGACAGTTTTCTATGGGTTTGGGTTAAAAATCTTCATTCAACCTCATCCCTCTTTAATGAAAAGCTAAGGTGAGCGGGAATATTTTTCAAATTGAAGTGGGTCTTTTAATTGCTATGAACTTTCCAATATCTTCACATTTATGAATAATATTTAAGAAAAGATTGGTGGTAATGGTAATTAGTAAGTACGTGGTGATACCTGACTGCCCCAAAAGATTAAAAGGATAAATGAATACCAGCTGAGGGACTAGCATTAGCAAAACACTGCAATAAATTTAGAACCAGTCTGAGTAGAGGAAATAATGATAATCTCAAAAGTTCTTCAAGTGTTTGGTTATGAACACTGCAAGGCAGAAAAGGAAAAGGAGTCACTAGTAATAAAAGCAATGAAATAAGGCCACCGATGACAAGCTGTCAGGTGAAATCCTGGTTGCAGGAAGACTATGGCTGATGAGTGGCAGTTTGAGGAAAAAGTAGCAGTTGTTTCTGCTTATGCCAGCTCAGATGTTACCAGCACCAGTCAGTGATGTGGCCTATAGGAGCTGTCCTTCCCAAACATCCATGAGTTGTCTTTAGGTACATTTCCCATTCTCTCTGTATTTTATTGCAGGAAATGTATGCTTAAGTACAATATTCTGCCTAAAGTTTTGCTGGTAGCACTGGTTTCCAAGTTAAGTGGCTTTGAGCCAGGAACAAAGTGGAGATGAAGGGCATACATTTTTGGATGAAATGTGTTAGCCCCCAGGTAAGGCACAGAGAACAGTTAGTGAAGGGGGACCAATAAGGAGGAGGGAGTTCCTTGAAACCTGGATTTTTGTGAGCTCTAGACAACCACAACTAATTTATAACCATTATGTTATTTGACCTTCTAGGAGATATCTAGAAGATAAACTCTCCATTCAGAAAGAATCTCTGTCTTCCAATTAAATCACAGTATCTTATGGCTCTCAACACACTTGCCTGTGTGTGTTTGCTTCTAAAATACCAAGCAGCATGGGATAATGATTAACAGAATGTCTTATTCCATTAGTATGATTTTTTGCAGGGATGGTTCTAGATGTGATTAAAGCTAGTGACACGTTAGAATGGTCTTCAACTCCCAGAGCAGAAACACTGTCAGTACACAGGTCAGCTCCTGTTTGACTCCCACATGTAAGAGAAAGAATTAGTGATGCTGTACAGTTGTGGAGTAAGATTTTGTTTACATCAATTAATAGTTTTTTTATATAACCTGTGTGCCACAAGTTGGGAAGCCAAGGAGAGATATATTAGGACAGACCTCATCCAGTCTGTGTGCTGCTGTGTGTCCTGCTGGGAGTAGATGCTGTCTGGTTTCCCCATCACCTGCAAGCAGTGACCAGACTGCTGCCCAGGCCTTCTTATTTGCCTTGGACTAACTCACAGGTTTCCAGTCCCTGTGGACTGAGAGTGTTCTTCCTAAAATTGCATGCATGTGAGGTACTATTGAATAACAACCTTAACTGTGAGTAAATGTTCCTAGGAAATAAATTGTGATAACTATCATGTTTGGGCTATTGGGGTACTTGGTGTACTCCATCTAACTCTTTTTTAAAAAACCCAGGGATACCGTTTTACATCTTCTGGAAAATTAATTGCTAGTAAGTCTTGGAAACACCTTCCAGGATGCAGTTGCTATGGTGATAGATGTATTATGGAGATGTAAATAGATTGCCTGAGCAATACTAGCCAATCATCTTTAAACTTGCCTTTTCACAAACCAAACAACTGTCATTTGTTGGCTTTTTTTTCCTTTCCTTTCCTATTTTACAAACTGTATTATCCCTGATCCTATAATTGAAGCCTTGTGGGCTGTATTCATGAGGCTTGAGTGTAAATCCTACATTATGGACCTAAATCATGGACCCTATGGTCTCTCTATACAAACACAACTTGGAGCGTGAGACAATGATTGCCAAAGAGTTAAATATACTTTAAAAATAGTTAAATATACTTTTTTTGATAATTAGTTTATTCTGACAAACTAGGAATATTTCTGGTTTTTCCTCTATTGCAGTGTGCACTTGGTGAAGCTGCTTAGTAAACACCAGCACCACTTCAAACCTTGAGATTCCTCAATGCCAATTGTTTTCAAGTACTCACCCAGCATTTTTATTTATAGACAGGTATCTGTGCTAGGTACTGATGAGTTGCTGGCCGTATAGATACCTGTGACACTATACACAAAATAAGAGAAATTTTACATTCATTTGTATAAGTTATTAAAGGACATACTGCTTACAGTTATAACACTTGGTCGCATATTGACTATTCAGTATTTTTTCCACACCCAAGGGCTTTGGGGTTTTTTCCCGACCTTCAGCAAGCAGCATGAGATGATTGTCCTAGATGTTTTTTATGACTACTATAAGAGAATTGATCTTATTAAACCTTATTTATTTTCAACATCATAAGATGCAAGGAGTCTCTCTGGGAAGGTACATCTGGCTCTCACCTGGCTACATAAGAAGACTTCATATCTAAAGTTATGCAAAAGAGATTCTTTATATTCTCTGCTAGCAAATATATATACCCTTGTATAGAGTTTATTTCCTATATTCCAGGAGAGTGTACTTATACCCTAAACAGACCAGGATATATCACAGAACCACAGAATGATTTGGGTTGTAAGGGACTTTAAAGATCACATAATTCCAACCCCTCTGCCATGGGTAGGGAACCTTCCATCAGGTTGCTCACAGCCCCGTCCAAACTGGCCTTCAACACTTCCAGTGTTCACAATTTCTTTGGACAACCAGTTCTTGTGCTTCACCACCATCACACTAAAGAATTTCTCCCTAATATACAATCTAAACTTACCCTCTTTCTGTTTAAGTTCATTCCCTCTTACCCTATATCTACATGTCCTTGTAAAAAGCTGCTCTCCAGCTCTCTTGTAGCCCCATTTGGGCGCTGGAAGGCTGCTAGGAGGTCTTCCTGGAGCCTTCGCTTCTCCAGGCGGAACAACCCCAACTTTCTTGGCTGGTCATCGTAGGAGAGGTGCTTCAATCCTCTCATCATCTTCATGGATATCCTCTGGACTTGCTTCAACAGGTTCATATCCTTCTTATGCTGGGGAACCCAAAGCTGAACACAGTACTCAGGTGGGGTCTCATGAGAATGGAGTGGAGAAGAATCACTTCTCTCAATGCAGTTATTGTATATACTCTTACTCAGTGGGTATTTTGTCTCTGTGGCATGAGTGGAGTGTTTTTCAGTGACAATCAGTATAAAGTAATTAAATCCTTTTAGAATAGTGGTTTGTGTTTTTTTTTCTTAAGATGCTAGGGTTATGCTGAAGCTTTGTGAGAGACTTTGCATGAAAAATGAATTGGAATAGGAGCACAGCAGTGGGGGAGGCAGAGACAGCACTGAAAGGTGCTTCCCATGGCTGCAGCAGCCAGCCTGCCTTAATGTGGGTCATTTTCTAGAATGAAACTCCTCCTCAGGGCATCTGTGGGAAAAACAACAAACAGGGAAATTTGGCTGATGCAGATGTAGTCTGAGGAAATAGGACATTTAGAACCACTGTTGTTGAGCAGCACCATCCAAGGCCACCCAACAGCTGTTTAATATTGAGGTATAAGAACTCTCAGTGAATAAATTTCCTGCTATGATTGTAGTTACCAGCACACAGAGGCAAAAAATCATCTGGAGCAAGGACCCGTAGCGTAAGCTGTGCAGTCATAATACGTTTTAAATGTCTTTGCTGCCAAAAGCTTCAGACAGTTGGATAATGACTCATCAGAAAGCTTCTTGGAGTGATTCCACAGTCCTGTGAGCACCCAGATCTGGGCTTTTTTTTTTTTCCCCTAAAAATGCCATCAGCTATTTAGCTTCACACTGGTTGGTCAAGCAGCACAGACTAGAATGGGGAAAAGTCAAACAATGAGATGGTTTTATTTTGTCACTGCTCTTGACAATATAGGATAGCTCACAAAAGGTGTCAGAGTGTGATGCTTTGCTGCAGGAGTTTCACAAAAGTATTGCTTGGCAAGCAGCCACACAGGCATTAAGCACAGCATCTCCTCTGAGGGCCAGACTCATCTGCCCTGCGTGGAGGTTTCAGGGAGAAGATGCCTTACCAAAGTCGGGATTTTGAATTCGGAAAATTGTTTAATTAAGACCAGCAGGAAGCCTGCTGGGTAGTACAGCAGTTAGTTAGCCATTCTTAAGGTGTGAACAGTAATTTTCATTTCACTTATTTACCCTGGTCTGCCAAGAGTGAGATCTAAATGATCTTTAGTGCAGTGAAGGAGACAGGGCATTGCTATTCTTGCAAAATGCACTTTTACAGTGTCCAAAAAGCCCAGAAAGAGACCAATTTTTTTTGTCTTCATAGATCTAGCAGCATATTACCCACTTACACTCATTATAGGTTAGGGCAGGAGCTCAGAAATTTGTAGGACAAAGACCACACTGCTCTATGTGCTGCTTATATACTTTGTCTAAGAGTGTCTCCATTTTTGCAATAGCCTGCTGTTCTTTTATTTCCTCAGCTGTAAATTGTATACACCTGCACTCTGAGTTGCTTCTGATCTGAGAATTTTCTCCTTATGTGCTACACAAAAGGATGCTCATTTGTCCCTCCCACATTTCCAGGATAACAACTTGGCCAATTTGTCATGTTTTTTTGTGGTTTTCTTGTTAGCTAAATCTGCTGTCAGGCATTATGGGGTGATTCTTTCTAAAACAGTAATTTTTCTGCACTGAAGAATTATATTAAAGATTGACAACAGTACTAGTTTCTGACTGTAAGTCATTACAAAGCTTATTTCTTTATGTACTGCTGCACATATGCTGCAAAACCCTTGAGAGGCTTCATATCCCAGGCACAAAAATTATCACGGTAAACTTTTAGGTTTTCTGCTGTGGAAGAGATGTCAGGAAGGGTGATGTGCCTTTCCATCCTATTTGTTGCCATGTCTTTGCTGCTATCTGGACAATGTGATGGATAGGCAAGGTGTCTATGTTTTCCCATCCATTTTATTGTTGAGGGTAAAAAGCTGGTATTTAATAATGTAATTTTTCTGAACACCTAGGAATCAGATTTTCATGTGGCTGATGAATCCAGGGCCCAGGAGTCACAGGTGCTTTCAGAGGCTGTGTGTTTCCCCTTAGCTCCAGGCCCAGCTGATGCCCTCACTCAAACCTGGAAAGTGCAGGACATTGGAAGTGAAATTAAGGCATTTGATGAGCACAGGGGGGAGGTGCTGCAGGCACTTAGAAGAGTGGTACAGAAAAAGAAAGAGTAAATAAAAGAAGGTAAAAAGAGAGTGTTAGGCAGTCTCAGAGAGCTTTTATCTGAGTGGGTATTTTGAAAGATGAAAATGTGCCTTTGCTTTTACTTGTCACGGGGTTGTTAATCTCGGGATCTGCCTTAGCTTGTGTTCCAGCAGGAAGATGGGACTAGTAGTGTTTGCTCAGTTCTGCAAAGCAGCTAATAGCATGGAACACAAAATCCTGCCTCGATGTTACTAATTTTTGATTGAAATACATTAGAGCACTACTGACATATTTAAGTGTAATCCTAATAGAATTTAAAGGAAAAGTTAATTTAAGATGCTACTAAATTTTGCTAGACAAACAGAATTCTCAAAAGTGTATTCAATCTCAGCCGTATGTTGCTTTAAAAGTGGTAAGTGATTAGAACAGTAGATTACTTCCTTTTCTATCTCTTATGGTACTACAAATGGTATTAACAGTATGGTGAATAGGTCTTAAGGCTGATACACTGCAAAAGTTCATCACAAATCAAAAATAAGTGCAGTGATCAGATGATTAATCAATTACTATTCTTTCCACTAATTAAATACTTTTAAAATAATTCCTTTCTAAAGCTATGATATTAATCAGGAAAAGAGTGTGAATAGAAAGTGGTAGCATGTCTTTTTTTTGCTGAGAATTTCACTTCTGGTTTTCTTGAGAAGCAGACCAAATACATATCTACAGATATGTAGAGTGTATGGATTGACACATATATATGATTTACATGAATAACTAGTATCGTTTGACATTGGCTTCACTGGGCATTCTTACTTTTTTAATAACACTGGATGTCTGTGATTGTTAAATCCTGATGGATTTGTAGCTTTTCCTTTTTTTCTTGGTAATTCAGGTAAGAAGAGTTATTTATTTTAGAGGAAATTTCACATATTTTAGAGTGAACACTTGGAATTTGAAGAGTTTGGGTTTCCAGTACAGTAATTATCACCTGATAAAGGCTGATTTAAATATGGCCTGAGTTGGGAATGCCTTAGAAAATTGTTTATGCATAACCAGTTTGTTGTTGGCACAGCAGTATACTGCTTCTCACAAGTCATTGGAAATCATTGATTTAAAAATTCTGAGATCTGAAAACAGAGAGCAAGTATCAAGTTTAATTTTTTCTTTCCTTCCAAGCACTGTGTGTCTACCTGTTATTTTAATTAAAATAAAACTTTTAATTACAAGAAAGCTGAAATTCTCTAGTGATTGCTTGCCCCCAATGTGGAAAGTAAGCTAATGTAAAGTAATATCTTCAAGCAGTGTTTGGACCTTCTGAACTCTTTTTCAACCTGAGTTATACTGGAGCTAAATAAGCTCCAGGCAGGCCCAAACAAGCCCAAGTAGAGCCTGATAAATAAATGTTAAATACTGTCTTGATTTTACACTAAGATCTGCTATAGGATTAAATAGAATATTAGGACTCGTGGCCCTGCATTGTGTTCATCCTTGGTGCTAATTGCATTCATCCTCTTCTGTTAGGAAAGAGAATGCAATGAGAGAAATACAGTTCTTGCTGGGTCCTCGATATTTATTTGAACAGTATAGCAGAGGGTGTTTCAAGTCGGTTTATAAAAGTGCTCTGCCATGAGACTTACACCAGTTCTTCCCTTGTGGGGAGTTACATGAGATCGTTCAACCACCTGCACAGCCTAGCTCAGGAGGGACACTGTTGGTAGGGGATTTGGGTAAATAGGTCAGTGATACGTGAGTGCATGATTGTAATGCTGTGCTTCTCCAAACCCAAGTATCTTTAACCTTGTGATTACAAAAAAAGAAAAAAAAAAGTAATTTTATCCCTTTATTTGTAGAGAGACACTGAAAACCTCTTATAAATTAATCAGGACATCAAAAAACAAAGGGAAAATGTAAAGGCTCTCAAATATTCTTTAATGCTGTACCATGCTCATCTAGAGGCAGAGATCACTGAGGGTTTGGGTGCTCACATTTGGAAGAAAGGACACCAAATAACAGCATGGTGCTTATAGTTTGTTCAGTGAAACCTGGACTTACCTCTGACAGTTGAATGCTGTGTTCTGATACAGAAGTAATAGCATCTCTTTCTCCCATTAGTCATCTCTGACTGACTTTTTATATCACTGATGTATTTAAGCCCTGAGGTGTTCAGAATCCAGAGCATTGTTCAGGAATCTAAAACAATTAATGTTACAATAGAAAAGAGTTTTGTGAATTGGGTGGGTTAGTTACTGCTTGTTCCACTTCAGAGGTTTCATGTATCTTTCAACAAATTCTTGTAAATCAGTTTAATGAACTGAAACTTAAAAACAGTTATTTCTTAAGTTTAGTGCCTCATATCCTGTAGTTTTGGTCTCATGAGGTATCTCAAATATTTAGATTTGTATCATAATAAGCTGTGTCCCAATCCAAATACCTCTCAGTGGATTTCTAAGGAGGTACACAAGAAAGCACATACACATCACTGGAGGGAGAATCTCATTTAATTCCGATTTCAGATGAGCTCAGAAAGTTCAGTGATGCCTAACCTGGCATCAGCAATATTTAGAGACGAGAGAGGCAGTGGAAGGGAATGTTTTAGCAAGGAATTGTATTTGAGTATTTTAGAATGAAAAGAGGACTCATTAGTTTGCCAGAACAGACATTTAAATGTGTGGACTTACAGAATCAAATGATAACACTTTCTCTGCAACAAATCAAATCTGATATTTTTTTTTCCCATTGAGAAAATGGGGATCTGGCCTTTCACAAGAAAAAGGTGAATCATCTTGTATATGAAGAAAACAGAAACACAGGAAAAATACAAGTTTAATGGAACAAAAGAAAGGGACTTTGAAAATTTTAAAACAATCCAGGACTTTTTTTAAACTTTATTACTTGTGTTCTGGTTGTAAATTAGCTGCTGTATTCTCTCCTTTTTCTTCTTCTTTTTTTTAACAGCATCACTGACCTAGTTCCCTTCACTGTCTTTCACATCATGTGCAGCTAACTTACTCATGCAAGAGAAGTATTTTGTGAAAGCAGTCTTCCTTTTAGAATAAATATCTCTGTTATGAAAGCATAGGAAGGAAATTAATCCCAATTCTGGCATTTTGCCTTAGATTAGGTTCCAAATGTCACAGTTTCCAACTGTGACTTTCTCAGTGGCAGATATAGGTGAGGGCATCTGCATGTTTGCCTATGGGAAGCAGGACTGATAAATACCTGAAATGCTTCACAGAGTACCTTCCTTCAGATAACGATGGTCTTTGTATATTTTAGTTTATATATATGAGTGTCCTCCTAACATCAGGTACATTAATCAAGGTTATTTATATTTATAAAAGACTGCAGGTTGGGGCTTTGTTATCCAAGGCAGTGGAGAGTTTATAAGGCTGCTGGTTTAATCCATGAAAAATAAACATAATAAACACTCTCTTGAGTGTTGTAGAGTCTTTCTATTCTTTATGAAGAACAGTTGTTCTGTAAGTAATGCACTTGCAGCTTCTGAGCCTGAGAAAGAATCAGAGTGCCCAACAATAGGGAATTCAATTCAGATGAGATTATCCATACCAGTAATTGAATGTTCCTGATTTTCATTTTAATAAAATAAATTACAGCTCATAACATTTTATGTTTCATTGAGTAATTTCATAAATGAGAGTCATAAATATTACATTTAGACAAATAAAACATTAATGATTATAAATTATTCAATGGTACTTTTACTCAGCTCTGTCTATTTGCCACTCCGCTCATTGGCCTGGAGGATTGACTCCTGGCAGAAGTTTCAGCAAACCAGGAAAATGTTCAGGCTATTAAAATAGATAAGATTATGCTAATATGATCATTTTTGCACGGTGTTTAGCTTTTCTTTTAAAAGGATGTAAACCAGGATGTTATCAAAAAATTATTTTCCCCTTTCTTTTCTTTCACTCTTACTGTTTTTCTTTTGAAGCTGTGAATTACAAGGGAAGAAGATGTTTCATGAAATACAAGTTGTAATTTATTTACTTTTAAATGTGGTGATATCTAAAGAAGGCATTTATCCTGAGAACTACATAAGGAGTGACAGATGAGCAAAAATACTCCCCATAATTTAAAAAGATGTAAAACTTAACTTGCTTGAGGACATGATTTTAGAAGTGAAATCTAATAAAAGCATAATAAAGAAATGGCTAAGATAATGAAAGTCTGCTATCTGCTGAGCTTCAGTGAAGGGAGAGAGCCTATTTAAGTATTCATAAATTGAGCCATGACCCAGAGAGGAACAGGTTCCTTCTCCCGCCCACCATGACTAGTGGGCTTTCCTGTAAAAATCCAAAAGCAAACGATGTTGGACAGCCAGCATGGCTCAATTCTTTGTCTGGGAGGCTCAGGTCCTAGTTAATCACTGCCATGTCCTGTGACCATTTCCAAGCAGACTCCAAAATCTGTGGTCTGGCTGTGCACCTTCTAGGCAGATGCCAGGGAAAGAGGCTGCTCCCTGCTTCCCGCATGCCAGGCACAAGAATGCCCACCAGGAGCCAGGTTGGTCCTGAAGAAACTGCCTCTAATGACTCTGCAGTAGTGTCCTCATAGTGTGATCTGTTTACCCTAAACTCAGGGCTTTAATTAAGTTCACTGTGAGTTCTAAAAGCAAGTATACTTTTATCAGACACTCAAGTAATTAAACTGTTAATTCTTTTCTCCCAGTGAGGACCCTGAGTATTTTTATATCAGTTTTCTGTGTGTAGTATTTCAGAATTTTATGTCTACTTTGTAACCCAGTGTAGATGAGATGTGAGTCAGGCATGTCTAATATACAAGCCGAGGTACCAAATAACTTTTTGGTAAAAGGTATGCAGATTGTATATGTTGTAGCAAGTCATGAGCCTGAGTACTATCAGTCAAGAAACAGATACCGTGTGGGTAGAAAAGGAAGAATTCATTTCTTTTTTCTTTTTTTTTTTAAAAATATTTCACCACTTTGTTATTATTGATAAGAATAAATAATGAAATACCTGCAACAGCGTTCTGGAGGCAGTAATAGGTTAGAAAAATAAAGCAGAGAGGTTTTTCCACCCTTTCCTTTGTAAGCATGACTACATTTATTTCAGTTTCTAAAAATCCTTTGCTAACACAAATTGGTTGGCTGAGGCAGGGGGTGGATGGTAGTCCCCTGGATATCACCATGAGCAAATGCCCTGCTCACTTCAGAGCTCTGATAAAGTGTTTCATACGGAACTCTACCTCTTTTTACAGTGTCAGACTGCAACCTGTGGCCACTACGGTGTTCTATGAACATAGCCTTTCACTTTCCAGATTCAGATAAATGTCCTGCATGGATCCAAATGTCTATAGCTTGGGAAGAGGGCTGGCAAAGCAGGAAGATTTATATTATCTTCTTGTCTTTCTATCCATCAGTGTTTCTGCTGGCATCCCCCAGAGCATGCAGGGTAAATGATTTTTAAAAAGAGAGGAGTGGCAGGAAGACTTGTCACCTAAACTGTTCTCCTCCTGCCAAAGAAATGAGGCACAGCCTCAACATGTCCAGACTTGAGTATCAGGGTGTTCTCAGGGCCGCCTGTCCTATATGTTTAGCTGATCCCAGGTACTTTTTTAATTATGAAAAATGCCATTCTGCAGTGATAAAATTTACAAGAAGCTCTGCAAACAAACCCTATCACTTCACTGGATATATGAGGGGAGAGGTTTCTATAAGCAACGTTTCTGTGTCTATGTATTTACCCACAGTGTCTCAGCCAGTATAAACTGTGCTTCCAATTCATATGACCGAACCCCTGAACTTCTGTGCTGCCTTTTCTCTCTCTTATTACAACATCTTTTCACCATGTCCACTCCTTCTGTTTGTCCATGTCTTCCCAAACTAAGTTCAGACAATTTCTATTTCCCTTTTCTAATTTCCTGTATGTTCTCCTGGCTTCACTTTTTTTTTCTCCAAACTCAATTTAGTGGATTTCCTTTTTCTTAAACACTTACTGTGATGAAACACCAAAAGAAAATCTATTCACCCTCACAAGGAATAGGTTTGAGGATTGATTTGCAACCACAACACCGTGTTGTGTTTGATGTGCACATGTGTTTATATGTGAGCTGGTCTTAAGTTAGACAGAAAGATATCTAACTCTTTGTTGAGTGTTGCACAGCACGTATAGACAGCACAGAATAGGGATAACAGTGACAACCTGTAGTGAAAAGGCCTCTGCCCACTCCTGGAGCTTCCAGAAGAGGCCTAACGTTGGCAAGCAGAGCATTTTAGATGGATTGAAAAATGGGACTGATTTTGTGAGTTTAGGGAAAAATTTTTATGAGCAGATCTCCACAGTTGTGTATTTGGGGAACCAAAATTCTAGCTGGATTTTCAGAAGGAGCGGAGCTGCTGAGAGTGGAGCAGAGGCTGCCTAGCACTGCACAGCTGAACATCTGGCCTCCAGATGCTGGCTGCTAAAACAATAACCTCGAAGTCAGAGATCCCGTTTGAGAATGTTGGCTGTAATCTCAATTTGCCAGGTTTTCTTAGAGGTACTCCAAAGGCTGTTTTCCAACCTATTTATTTGAACTGAAAGAGGGGTATATTTAGATCAGATACTCAGACGTTCTTTACTGTGAGGGCGGTGAGACACTGAAACAGATTGCCCAGGGAAACTGTGGATGCCCCTCTCCCGGATGTGTTCAAGACCAGGTTTGATGGAGCTTGGAGAAAACTGTCCTAATGGAAGCTTCCCTGCCCATGGTGAGGGGATTGGAGCTACATGTTCTTTAAGGTCCCTTCCATCCCAAACTATTTTATGGATCTGTTATTCCATTTGCCGGCAACAGTGGGTGGAATTACTAGTACTGACCTTTGAAGACATAAAGCATGACAGATATGAAAATGAAAAAACGTTTTCTGTTTGTCTTTTTGTGAAATACCAGTTTTGTTATTGAGGTAAATCACAGAGAATGTAAACAGCATGTTCTTGTTGCTGCGGGGGACTGAGCACCTCAGCAGAAAGTGTGAATGCTATTCATGGTGACTCCCTCTTTTCTGATTATTGAACTCATGCAAGTAGATCAGAGAAAGTTTATTCACTGTAATTAGTGATGAGTGTAGGCAGGAATATTCAATGCCTCTGATTTTATGTTTACTGGCAGCATTTTTCAGTTGCTGCTTTTTTTCCATGGAAGACTTCAATTTCCAGGCTGATGGCTTTCCAGAAGCAGCAGAGGTGACACACCTGTAAGCATGACTGCAGAGGCAGCTCTGAGCAGCAGCATTCATCTCTTAATCACTGACAAAGTATCATATCACTGCACATCCTGAAGAAGAGGGTTTCTGCTTTTTCTTAGCAGTCTCATTTGGAACATCACAGCCTGTTGCTGGCAGCCTGTTTCACACCCAGAGATTTCCCAAGTACCTTGGTGCTTTCCACTGACACCTCTGAATGATTGGTGAAATACTGAATATGCAAGGCGATGTATCACTAAAGATGACTGGGTCTTAAATGCTGAAGAGATGTTACACTGCCAGGGATCCAGACAAACTGCACCAGAAACCAATCTCTATTTAAATATGGATTTAAAAAGAAATGTTTATTTTTTACTTAATATTAAGAATCTGCATGATTGTTTAGATAGAAAACAACACAATTTTTGCTCCCATTTTTTTTTAAGCACCAGTAGGTCTGATGGATGATCATTATTTAGTTAGCATGTGAAAAATATCTTTTTTTGCAGCTGGCTAACCCTGGATTAACCAAGTGATATATCTGTACTAATATACTGTAAATTACACAGTAGAAAGTTACTCACATTTCCAAAATATCTAGGTGTTTGGGTTTGGTGTTTGTTGGGGGTTTTTCCCCTTGTTTATTTGCTTTTAGTTACATCAAAAGTACAATTAAAAAACCTTGCAGGCAAAGTAAAGAGTCATAAGAAGAGGAAGTGCCACCTGCTGTAAATTTTAGACAATCAATTGCATGTTCTCTTAGTTGATTTCTCCTATAATACCTCTGTAATCTCAACTTTGATACATGAAATACAAGAGCTCCAACCCTCTATGAGCAGACTTGGTCTTAGTGCTATTTTCCCACATTCTACAAATCTAGCCATTACAGAAAACAGGTATTTGAACAGAATAATAGTAGGTAATGGTCCCTAAATTCAGTGGGTTTTTTTCAGTAGCTGTCTAAAAGTCTTTACAAAGGAATGGAAGTGGCATGAACAAAGTCCTGAGGAAATACCACTGACGATAGGTTAAACTCACAGCTAAAAAAAATCCCCAAAACCCAAAAGAAAACAAGGCAGCATCACACAGAATATAGTTAGGGAAAGCTTTAAATTAAAGCTTTCTATGTCCACTCTTTCATTTCTTCTTCCATAAGTCATTGTTTTCATGCATTTTAAAATGTGTCTGTGTTCCATCCTCACCCTGGCCCTTGTAGATCATGGACACAGAAAGTGCGTTGCTCATTTACACTTTATTATTATAGTGGCTGCAGAAAGAGCCACTTCTGCAGGCTTTCCCTTTTCTGTAAGGGTGTGCCAGTGGGGCAGAGGTCACGGTTAGAGATGTGGCAGCCTGGCAGTCCCTCTGGGCCCCTGTGAGTTAGCACCAGTGAGATCAGCCCTGACATGCACTGAGTCAAACCAAATGCTTAGGTCCCAGTCAAAAAGTCATATTTGCTTGCCTCTTCAGTGAACCTCATGCATCTGAAAAATCATGTTTTGTAAGGAATTAGGAACAACAAGGGAAAAGAAAAATCTGTTGACTATGCAAAAGGAACAGTACTGGGAATTTTTAGGGAAAAAAGAACATACCCATCTCTAGTTCTGTATTTATACAAGCATGAGGACAAAATTCAATTGGGATGAATTAAGTATTGAAAAACAGGCTCTCATACACAGGCTTACATGGGGACTGCTTGTATCTATCTGGAGTAATGTAAAAGGTAGAACCTAAGAGAAATGTAAACAAACAGAGCAGGAGTTTGAGTCTGAACACTGGTCCATCTGCATTTTTGCTTAATTTTAAGAACTTAGTGAGCTAACTCAATAGGAATAAGAACAACATTTATGTAATTTTGGTAGATTTTATGAAAGCATGTCATGCAATGCCTTTGGGACTTAAAGCTGAGGATAAGCCAATTGTGTGTTTATAGCTCAAGAGATGAAAGTATATGCAGGAAATCAAAACTTTGCCCTATTTGATGTCAGTTTAAGGTCAAGGTAGACACTTAAATTTTTCAGCATATGTGAGTATGGAAATAGGTGTGCAATCACTGTGACATTCTGAGGACAAAGGTGTTCGTATGGCTTGTAGCAACATTTTAATATGCTGATGGTTTGATTATTGTGGGAGAAAGAAAAGATACAGTTCAAAAGGTTCTTGAAAAACAGTTGAAGGAAATGGACAAGAAAATGGAATGTAGATCAACAAATACTAAAAGAAAAAAAAACCCAAAACACAATCTTGTACACAAGGAGGCACAATCTTACAGAAATGTGGCCAGCGCTTCACTCTGCGAAAGCAGTCAATGAATCAGTTTGCAGTTTCTGGAAAAGGGATTACAAGGAACTTTGCTCTAGAGGAATTAAGGCATGGTCTAGTGGTGGGCATTTTAATATAGTATCATCCCCAAAGTTCTTCACGATAATTATAAGCAATGAAAAAAAGGTTAAATAGGAAAGCTATGTGAGTTGTCAAGGATCATCAGGGTCTACAGAGCTAGGTGAAAAATTAGTGCTCATAATTCACAGGTAAAGTGATTGCTCTCTGAAAAGGCAACTGAGATCAGGGTAACTTCAGAGGCATCACCAGGCATCAGCTGGGAATATCCAACTCACTGGCTGAAGTTCATCCTTCAGCTCTTCTGAATTATGCCTTGAAGTTCAGTGTTTGTGTGCACTATGGCTTGATGCACACCTTTCTTGTGAAATGAAGCTGTTCTGAGCTTTGGTGAAACGGTGAAGAATTGTGTTTCCAACAAACTTGGAAATAAAAGTACTCGATATTTTCACTTCCATGCTTTTTGCTTTAGAAATCCATAGGCCATTTTTAAGACCTTAAAACAGTCTTTTCTTTCTTTGCACTCAGCAGTTTGCTTCTGCCTCTTACAGATGATGTGGCAGGGAACACCTTAATACGTGTATTGATTATGTCTCCATTGCCAGTTGAAGGCAGATTATGGATCGACTTAATATTTAGAGTAGGCTATAGTTTTGAGCCTGATCCTCCAGTTGTTTTAATGCACAAGACAATGGTAATATATGTTTTCTAGCTCAGTTTATCTTTGCAATTAGCCACTCAAGTCTATAGATAATGCATTTTTATTGCCGTGTTGCAAAGAGGAAGATCCTCCCTTTCTCAGGAACATCAGTTGATGTAAATTTCCTTCCAAGCAGCCATAAAAGCAACCATAATCTTAAGCTAAACTTTATTGCTTTCTTATGCATAAAATAAGAACATATTAAAAACATATAATAATGTTCTTATTTTATAACATATAATAAACATACGCATAACGGCAATCCTCTTTGCAAAAACTTATGTTTTACAGTCTGCATTCCTCAGGTGCAGATTAGAAGGGTTAAAAGTTGGATATTTTCATCTCATTATTCATCAGGACTGTTCATGAATAGATTGAAGCTACTCTAATATCAATATGTTGTATCCAGCAACACTAAGCTTTGACTTTCTCAGGACAGCTATAGGAATCTCCTGTAACAGACAATGAGTTAAGTACAGACTTGAGACAACTGATTTTGTGGGAAATTGTCAGATTTCTAGCACCTTGAGCTAAGTAGTGGCATTGATTATAACTCAGTTGCCAGCACTCTGGACAAAAATCTTACTTTTTTATTGTTGTAATGAACACTACTTGGTAAAGCTACTTCCAAATAACTATGCCTAAGTTCTACAATGCCTGTTGTAACACTGAGACAAATAAAAAGCTGTAATCCTTTGATACCACTCTGATTTTTGTACATTTATGGGTTTTGCTAGGCATCTATATTCACATTGTTCATAATCAACCTTTATAAGTTTGTTGCTAAAAGAGGACTTTTATCTGAGCATCAGGATGTAGGTATAACTATCTTGCTGTTACCCATCCATAACAAAAACAAGCATCACTGTTGAGTGGGTTACGAATTGCATGTAGTCATCTACTTTGTAATGGGATACATTAAGTTTCTGGAGTTTTACCATATAAAGATAGGCACAAAAGTGTCTGACTTTTTCCTTTTCACCACTTGTGACTTGTTAGTGGTGTGATGCCATTCCAAAAAAATACCTTTCAGTGGCTGAGATTTCCTTTCCCATAATTGTTTAGTTAAAACAGGAGAGAGAATGGATTTTTTTTTTTCTTCGCATTGATTCACTATACAGCTTTTGAATGTTTGGGTGTGAATCTGTACTTAAGTTTCTTCTGATAATGGATACTTGAAGTAATGGCTATGTGGATGAATGAAAATTAAATAATAACAGGGATGTATTTTTAGATGTCTGGATGAACTGAAATATATTATGTGAAAATGTCCTCTTTTTTTGGGGGGGGGGAACATTGTTATTTGCATGAAAGATATATATATATAATATGATAGCGAGAATGTTAGGATTTTTGCCTTCATTTATTAGTTACAGGACAGGCAACTATGCTCTTTTGTTATCTTTTCTGAACAGCTATTATGTGGTGGGCGGCACTCTGTTGTATGTTCCATACTGTGTGCACTGACTTTTTATGTTTAAGTGAAACTGTGCTGTAGGCATCCATCTCTATGAAAGAATGAAAATGCATAAACCAGGACACAGTACAGGGTATTTAAGAGCCTGTCAGCCTGTCAGGTTTTGGCAGTCTCTCAGATTTGATGTCCATCATTTTCTGTCTTTTCATTGAAAATGAAGGAAGAAGAACAGAGAATGGATCTAGAGCCTTTTGTCTTCATTTGTGAAATCTGCTTTGGAAGGAAATGGGGAAAGCCTACTGAATATTTACAGTTGTGCTGCCGCAGTGGAAGGGAAGATGAAGAAGAAGATGCACAGTGAAAGAAGCAAGAAATTGCTTTCTCCTAAAATACATACTTGCTGTATAAAAAGAATTAACTAACAAACATTTGAAAGTTGTCTCTGTTCCTTTTGCTTCCCATCCTCCAGTGGTCAACTGCAGCTTATATTGAGTCATGAAACTAAGAGAAGACTTAGCTAATGCATTTTCTCAGAGAACTGGTCACATTCATTACAGAATTGTTTTGTCTTACACAAGTCTCCTCAGACTGAGGTTCCTCTGAATTTACCTTTCATGTTCTTCTTATGAACACCCACTGTAAAACAGCAAAAGGCTGAGAAAGATGCATTAGCAAGAAGTTCAAGTAATTGACCTATCCTCCTGACTTATATTTATCCCAGCCCCTGTCTTTTATAATAGTTGATTTTTAGACAGTATAATTCATGCCCTGACAGGTCATAAAAAAGGCTGCAAGCAGAAAAACAAGCTCACTACTGTAAAGAAAAAAAAGAAATAGAAAAGAGTACACTAAAGTAGGCCACTTCTTATAACGTGAATGTTTTTGCAACTTTTTCTAGCTTCTCAGCTTGTAAATGACACCCATTTAAAACTTTCATAAATTTGCACATCTTTTGGAAGGAACATGTAGAACTGAAAGAGCCTAAAGTATACCTTACAAAATACCTTTGAATTTGCACCTATTTATGTTTACTTTTCCATTTGTACATAGTTATGTATATGTCATACTATCACATTCAGGGATGTCTGCAAAAGCACCATACATATGAAATTATATGGTCCCATCTGACTTCAAACAATAGTGGCAAAAAATGTAATCAGATAATTTTCTTTATCCAATATTTCAGTGTGTTGGAGAGAAACAGAAATTTCATTAGTGGTAAACACTTAGGAAAAGCCATCCTCCTTGGTTCTTTTTGGGTACTTGGTCATTTAAATAACTTCTTTGCTCTTTTCTTTATAGTTTGTTTTATTTGAGGCATTTGGATTGCAGAAGATTGTCTACAGTAATGACTGTAAGCGCCTGGATAAACTTGTTTCAAAAAATTCCACTATCATTTGGAAAGGTTTGGTCTATGACGGAGTGTACTCTATGCCTCCTGCATTATTCATCCATAGACAGAATGGTAGATTGATGGGCAACCGCATGAGAATTTCTTCCCCAGCCCATCGTGGTTTGTTTCAACAGCTACGTTGTTAAATCCTTCCTTTCAGTCTCTTAATTTAGTGCAGTCGCATTTTTCCCTTGGCACTGACCTTTTCTAGCTGAGAACCTGGTGCTGTCTATGGGCTGATGAATTATGGTCGTTCTGAGTGGAAACGACCATCAAAGACAAGCTGGTTTACTCATGCTCTTCTCCAAAATCTCTCATAACAGTACTGGAAAAAGATATTCCCTACAAAGCATGCAATTTCTCTTACTCATGCCTTAGGGCATCTGCCTTTCTTATTGATACTGGATTTCTTTTATCATAGATGTTGTACAGGAGATAAAAGATGTCTTTCTGTCTTGATACAGCACGAAGTTATAGTTGTCATTTAAGCTGAAGTCTTAAAGCAGATTTTTACTGCAAATTTGAATCCTAAGGAAAGCTAGATGCTGAGGATTATGTGGGGAGGAGATCATGCTCTTCAAGAATGAATATCTCATTTTAATGATACAAGGATTCTGGCTGCATTTCCTTTAAAGCCAAAGATGTACTTAAGCAAAAAATTACACATTTCCATAAACATTCAGAAATTCATTCTCCTTGCTGTGTCTGTGAGGGTACTATACTTGACCATATGCTATAATGTGTGATCGCTGTTCTTGTGCTGCAGCCCATGGTTAAAAATTTGGCTTCTTGGTAATATTTCTAAAATTAATTTTCCTACTTTTATTCAGGTGAGGCAACATTTTTAGTGTTCTTCTCTTGAGCATTTGGTGAAGTATTCTAGTTTTGACATAGGTGCCATAAAGATGATTTTGAAAGATAGCAACCTTTTCGAGGCTGCTTCCCCAAACCTTCCCTTGAGTTTAAACAACCTCTGCTCCCTCACTCCTAATGTGAGGGTTACATTTCACAAACATTAGTTCATTTTTTTTTGAAGTCAAATTGTGCAACTTTAAACAACGTAGGTCATAAATGCTTTTATCATGGAAAATTTGTTCTATTATAGCCATGTCCCACTGAGTTGATGACTCTGAATTGTAGGTAGTGATCAAAGCAAGATAAATACCTGGGCACTGCTTGTAGCATAATACTAGCTTCTATGTAGTAGAAGGTAAGAGAAATGTGTAAGACTTGTCCTGGCTAGAGCATATAAGTAGCAATTTCAGATCAATCTTTGAATTTTTATTTAAAATGCACTTTTCTCTGACCTCATTCTTTATTCTTGCAAATGGTAAGTTTATGTAAGTGATGAGCATGTGCTCTGTCTTCCACAAAAAGTATTATTGCCTTTAACACATTGTAGTTAAATATGACCAAATCTTCTTCTTCTAAGCAAAGCAAACTTTCTGTTTTGAAACAAGGAAATTTTTGTAATCCAAACTGCTTTGTGTTCTGTTTTGGCCTTATCACTCCCTACAACTACCTCTTCTCCCAGGCAAACAGGGACAGGACAAGAGCAAATGGCCTCAAGCTGTGCCAGGTGAGGTTCAGGTTGGACATTAGGATGAATTTCTTCACGTAAAGGACAAGCATTGAAACGGGCTGCCCAGGGAAGTGGCAGACTCACCATCCCTGGAGTCACCACCCTTGTTCAGGAAACAACTGGATGTGGTACTTAGTGCTGTGGTTTAGTTGGCAAATTGACTTGATGATCTTGGAGGCCTTTTCCAACTTTAATGATCCTGTGATTCTATGATGCCAATCTGGACATAAAATTAAGCCAATTTCGGGCTATATTTAGTACTGGGTGTTGGATTAGATGATCTCCAGAGGTCTCCTCCAACTGTAATTATTCTGTGATTCTGTGATCCTCTTAAAAACACAGGTATCTGTTCAAGCTACTTTTTGTTAGTTTGTCTTTTATATATGTTATGTGGCTTTTATTCATGACCATATTTTGGATGCTTATGAATGTAAATGATTAAAAGAATTGCTACATGATCAATATTGCCACTCATATCCTCACTTATTAGAATCCCATTAAATTAAGTGCTAATAATTGCAGTAGCATTGATTTGCATGGAATTTTGCCTAAATTTAGTCAAAAGCTGTGTTTTGTTTCTTTACAAGCAGTGATATGCACATGTTCAAGTCTTTAAAAAAGTTAAAAATGAAAGACAGGAATTGTAGCTAAAAGTTTTGCTTTTGCATGCTAACATCTTTACTGCACTCTCGGTGATTCTGTAAGAATCCGGCAAGAATCATCCCTGCATTTTACCTGCATGATATCACATCCTCTTTTTTTTAATGATTTTTTTTAAAAGTCCACATGTTTAACAATCTTCCAGAGAACAGAAATAACATTAGCTTAGAAGAGCCACTAGTGGTGTACTCTGACTGTTGTAATCTATTAAGGATATTTTGATGGTGGAAAGTGTGTGAAAGGGATTCTGAGTATTTACTGCTTTCATGGGGCATCTGGAGGATTGCCCAGTTTAGCAATTATTGCTTATTTTGAAGCTTTGTCAGTAAAGTGACTGCAAAGTTTGTAGTGGTAACTAAAGTCTTGTGTTCCTCAGTATCTTACATAGCCAGTTTACACATAGAAAATTCTTCTAACTTTACTTGTTCTTGTTCTTGTTTTTATGTCTAAAAATTATGTTTTTATTAGGAGGCTTTTAGGCCCAGATACACTAAATGTCTTCTGAACATACAGGAAATATAAATTTCTTGTTAATCTATAGGATACATAACCATGTGTTGCTGTGTTTTCTGCCATTTGAAGAGGAACTCATACACATGATTATTGTGAACTACAGACTTATGGACAGTTTGAATGTTGGAAAAATTTGGTGCTATGGATGGGAAATCTTAAGTAAATTTTTTGTTTTCTTACACCAGCATTTGTCAAATAGGTACACTGTAAGGAGGTAGTCTAACTCACCTAATTCAATATGCAACAAATCAGGGAGTTATCAATTTAGGTATATTCCAAGCCTCATGTGCAGGAGAAGCCTTGAGATCTTACAGATTTTGCTGCACAGATATGTCTATGACAAGGCCTTTTGCCCTTCCACTGCACTACAGCTGTTTTCTGGAATTTCATCATTTCACACCTCCATCAGTGCAGCATCCTCCCCTCCTGCTCTGAGAAATACAGTGCTATGCCCACAGTCTCCATTCAGAAGTCTGCCACTAAGTTCATTTCCCAGCTTCATTATTTTAAATGTATTACTCTTCTGAGTGCCTTTTTCTCATCAGACTGTGTCTTTTCAATTTTAAGCCCCTTCTGCATGAGTAATTTCCAACCTTTCTATCCACTATTAAAATGTCACTTCATTCTTTTTATTCCTGTGTTGCTAGCCTCTAATCCCCAAAACACTTTTATGCTGATTCTATGCTGCTTTTCTCCTTCTGCAGACACTTCCCATAAGCCTCCACAAACCTATTGCCCTTTCTCCAGTCCTTCTTTAAGAGTCCTTTGTCATCATTTCTACAAAAAATGTTCAATAACTAGCTGCTCTAATTGATTGAATGTTTTGGATTTTTTAATTGTGAGGTGTTCACATCAGGCAGATTCCACTCTGTCAGTACTTCAAAAACACTGTGGTCCTGATTCATAATCTGGACTTCTAAGTGCAAATAATAAATAGTGTCAGGGTTTTTTACAGCACTTGATTAGGCTGGCTTTTCCTCTCCTGGCAATGTCTTTGAGTTTGTGTTGCAGTTGTGTTTTCTGCATGGCACCAAGGAGAAACTGCAGGTAGTTCAGCCTACAGCCAGCCTTTTACTGCCTGATGTGATGAACAAGTCTTGTGCCCATCTCCGGGGGAGTCCACTGCCTCCTTGTCTGTTGCTGGCTACAATTCAAGAGGATATCTGCTAGTTCTATCACTTCTGTGTGCTGTACCTAGGATGATACCCTTCTTTCCTATATTTCAGAATAAAACACAAATCTAAAGAGGCTTAAAGGTTCAGGCCTAGAAGGTAGAAAAGTTTTGTGGAAGCCTTTATTGGAACAGATGACCGTTGTAGGGCCATGAGCTTACACTGTCCCTTATGGTGTGCAATGGAAGTTTACTTTTTGTTCAGTTCTGACAGTTCATTATTGACTGACTTGCCAAACAGAAATATAATTTAAAATTGCAGATGTCCACGTAATTTTAAAACAACATCTAGAAGCTATTGTGGCTAGTTATGTTATCATGCTAGCTTTTACTTTGCAACTCTGTGATTCACAGCATATTTCTTCTTTCTGAGAGCTGTAGTAGAAAAACACTGTGCTTTGTGAGGCTTATTTTAATTGAAAGACCATAGATACAAGTGGATATGTGCAACTTCATTAAAGCTAGCTAAATGCAACTGACTAAATTGTGAAGTCTCAGCAGTTGCAAGTTACACTGATAACCTATTCAAATATTTTCAATTACTCAATGAATTGTGTGACAAAAAAGTTTGCTGTCCTTTGATTTTGAACTGTACTCATTTTTTACTATGCCGTATTATTGATTTCCATTGAGAGCTAGCTTCATCGTGTCAGACTTCAACCCTTGATTGACAGAAAGACATTACTTAGTGGGGAATTCATCTTAATTGGCATCTGAATTACTTTCCACCAATCCTTATATCTCCATGTTGACACCACAAGTAACCTAAACTTTGTTGTTCAGGCACTCCCAGATTAGCGAAATTGATAATGATTCTTTTTATTTTATTTGTTTTGTGGTTCGTTCCTAAGTGAAAATAGATTCTGACGCTACCACATGATTCCTTGAGCTAAGCCCCCATCATTATGAAGTAATACTATAATGCTGAGATTTGGAGACCCTGCTGGGGGGCCCCAAAACTAAAAACTCCACAAATGACACAACTTTTGATTCCACGAGTTGGAACCTATGATCTGTCTGTTGTAATATGTATTAATGTTACTGCAACCAGAAAAATTAAAATATCTCCAAACACAGGACTCACATCAAGCAAAAACTTGATGACAATCTGGTAAAAATGTCCAAGTGAAAATTTAGCAAAAATACCCAAGTGAAAATCCTTCTCAGCAAGATGTGTTTCATATATCCTTCACTTCTCTAGGACTCAGGAAACTGTATCAGATTGCAGTTCACTGTCAAAACCTATTCCTGGGGTTTTGGAAATTGGCAGCTGGTATACACTTTATTTTTCTAATGTTTCTTAGACAGGATAAAACTACGAGTTAAATCTGGGCATTGACCTTGGAAGAGAAATCCTGAGCACAAGTTCTTGTTTGCAGATCATGTCACTTCCTAATACAAAATGTCCTGGGATCAAACCCCAAAAAGTCATTCTTGTAGGGAAGATCTAAATTACTCATGTCAGCCAGATGCAGATTCGGATTCCTTCAGGTTAGATGCAGATGGGCAGATAGCCTAGGGGAGTGCCCTCACCACTGAGTTTCCCTTCAAAAATGCCATTGTACTGCCTTTCCCTCCAGCAACAGATTTGTACAAAGTCGCCTGTAGATGTTTTTCAAGTTGGTGCTGTTAGCTCATCAATAATCTTTTGACTGTTCTTACTGGGTTAAGTTAGGTATAGAGATCTAGATTTTTCCTAGGTACGTGCAAAAGCAATATCTTAGGTGTTATGGCTACTTTACTGAAGAAAGTATAGATGCTTTTCAGCCAGCCGAGGTGGTGTCTGAGGCAGGACTTTAGGCATCACTCTTAACTTAGAAATATTCAATTTCTATCTGAGGCCCAGGGAAAGTGGCCATTCCAGAAGTTACCTTCTGACTAACTCTTTCCTCAGAGGAAATGATGGCTACAGTTAAGTATAGCAATTGTCAGGTGTCTGATTTTCATTCATGAATACTCCCCACATCAGTGGAATTATTAGTCTATTTTAAAGTAACATATAATTAAGGGACCTTTTGACAGAGACTTTAACTCAGGCAGAATTGCATCCTAATATATCAGACAAATGCAAACCCTGTCCAAAGCTGTTACACTACCCAATGTCTGGAGCTGGATAGCTGCAGTATTTTCAGGCAGAGTACAGTATTCAGGTTTGACTCTTCCTCATAGGTTAAAAAAGAAAAGAAAACAAAACAAAAACCCCCCAAAACATGATCAGACTATTACTATGCTTTTCATAACTGAATAATAATAATGATTCGTGTTTGTCCAGAAGTAGCCAAGTGTTTGTGTTGACATAATCCATTTTTTTTTTCACTTGATAAAGTAAATACCTACCATTTCATATGCTGTGCACTGTGAGAAACATACGGCACATGCCAAAGAAGTGAGAGAGGAAAGAGCTGGGTTTGATTCAGAGAAGGGAGATGATTTGAAGGAATCTTGTTTAAATATGGTAATGGATATTGTTAGGGAAAACACACAAATAGCATTTAGAGGCAGCCAACCATCCCTAGTACGGAGGAACATGGAATGACAAACAGCTTTTGTTTATAGCAAAAAAAAAGGGAGTATTGGCTAAGAAGTAGTGTTTATGGTAATTGAGCTTTACAAGGAAGTAAAACTTCGTGGGGAACACAGAGGGTAGCATTTTCAGTGAAGTAGGTAATGAGGAGAGCTGTGTAGGCATTTCCTGATTAGCATCTGCTGTTTCAACAGCTGAGGAACATGACTCGCATGCAAAAGCTTGTGCTCAATTTTAACAGGCATTCCCTCTAGCATGCCACCCTGTCTTCTGATTTTATTTTCATCTCCTTGAGCCCTACTGTGATTTGAAATCAGTGGAGGAGAAAGGAGGTAATGCAAACAGCAGATGTCTTAAAGTCTTTTTCTTGGAGAGAAAAAGCCCCGTAGGAAAGAAGGTGCAGTTAAGGTGTTTCCTGTCGTTAGTATTCAGTGCTTCTATTACAGACTGCATTTACATTTATGCATGTGTGTATATATATGTGTGTATGCAGTTGTGCACATAGAGGGTAAAGAAGCGGTAGTGCAAAAAGATACCCATTGCACATATCAGAGAATATTTTTTGCATCCTATAAAGGAGTGTGACCTATAGATATTAGGTGTACTGGCTCACACAGACAAAGCAACCTATTTTAGGGCAAGCTCACAAATTATTTCCCAGCTGCTCCAGCAACTGCTTTTAGTCTGTTGCTGCATAAAATACATTAATTCTTTTTATCTGAGGTTCAAAGATGCTCCATAATTGAGAATGCGAAGAGTATTGCCTGGTGTTCATTAGGACAGCTTTGCTTACAGGTGGCAACTTAAGCCATGGCAATACAAATGCTATGTACCCCATCACTTAGAAGAATTTGGCTGTGCACTAAGTGACATTTATCACAGATGCAGAGAAGTCATTCATCTGTGCTTTTTGGTATGGGGAACTGTGTCTTTAAGGACTTTGATTTCCAGAAAGTAAATCTGTGAGAGAAACAGCTGTGAAATTCTTACAATATGTAGGCAGCTGGGGATGGCATAGAGACCTTGAAAACACATTGCCTGCTGGGTGTTAACTCAGTACTGCATGGGGCCAGGAGCAAAAAGAAATGGATAAAAAATGGAGAAGTCAAAAAGATATGATATTTCCAGAATTTTTTTTACAGCTTGAGAAAGATAACTAAAATAAATATAAAAAGTGTATTCAGGGCTGAGAACTTTGAGCTCTGAAGGCTTAGCAAGCTACCTCCTCCTTTTCCCCATCTACCTCCTCCTTTTATGTCTTATTTCTTCTACAGGGTTCAGCAGATGGGTCCACAGACTGAAAACCATATCACACGGAATCCTATTTTCTTGTGATATTTTAAATGTATTTTTATTTCCTTATTAACTTACTGGTTTTTTTTCAAAGAATTTTGGTCATCTCTATCTCAATGTATGCTCATATTGTTTATTTTATTTGTTACTTGTGTTATTAAAATATATATCTACTATTTGGCCGCTGCTCTGCAGAAGTTTGTTCTTAGATTAACCTACATATAGAGTCTAGGACAACTGCTGTTACTGAATGTGACTTCTAAAAAACATTCCAGTTTTGGAATGTCAGTAAGAATGACTTTTCTTTTTCCAGAAACTTGTATTTTCCTCTGGTGTTTCAGGAAATGTGGATTCCGGGGAATGACGTATATTTTAATATGTTGGTAGCAGTATTTTGAGCATCAAATATTCATTATTGTAAACCAGAGAGTGTTTGCTGCATTCAGTATGTTAGAACGACTGTTATTAATGCTATTTTAGTGCAGACTCTTAATCCTTATAAGAGTATCCTATCAGAAAAAATAAGCACTATAATAATTATGCCAATTTTTAAAAAATGTCTTTATGCCTTTATGTAGCTTCCTTTCTACTTTGAAAATGTACTATGCCTGTGGCACAGATGGGAAAACTGAGGTATCCATGGGAAGTGGAAGATAGAACCCCAGTTCTCGAAGCAGAACCTTATTATAGCATATGTTAAACTTATCAAGAGGTATTTGTAAATTAACAAAACAGAAGCCGCACTTCAGAGATACCATTTAACATTTACTTTTCCTCCCACAGGAACTTTTTACACCAGAGTGCAAATTCAAGGAGTCTGTTTTTGAAAATTATTATGTAATCTACTCATCCATGCTCTACAGACAACAGGAGTCTGGGAGGGCCTGGTTCTTGGGGCTGAACAAAGAAGGGCAGGTCATGAAAGGAAACAGAGTGAAGAAAACAAAACCAGCAGCTCATTTTCTACCCAAGCCATTGGAAGGTGAGGCTCAATACAGTGCTGGCAGACCCTCCTATAAATCTCACACGAAGAGGGAATCCTTTCTAAAATGCCCTTTCTGAATGTGCCTTGCACAGGGGCCATTCCCAATGACAGTCCCAAAGATTAATGAAGCAGTTTTGTGCTTCAATATAGTTACACTAGAAAGGGTATATGTAAAAACATTTTTCCAGGGATCAAGAGATCATTCTACAAGAAAAGAAATCTTTTGTAGAAGTGCATTGCACTGCATTTAAAATATTCTTTTAGTATGGGCAAAAGCTGTTATGAGTCTTGCACTGAGAAAGTAATCCTTTCATTAGGCAGAATGAAATAATGGATATTGTAGGATAATTGGGAGTTATATAGGGATGGGATGAAATCTCAGTATTTCAAAGTAAAAGCTTTCCAATACAAAACACGAAGATCTCTTTATAAAATAGATCATGCTGTATTACTTTACCAATTGGCATATTGTACATAATTTGTGTAAGTTGGCCTTTAAACCGAGATAGAGGCAAGTAATGGTCATAGTAACCTTACACACTAAAATGATGTGACACATTCTCTGAAAAATGCATCCATTTATATCTTGGAACTTTTGTCTTATTCTGTGTATTCTGCACGTCTTTATAAACCTATGCTGTCTTTCGCTTTTGTCCTGATGGCACTCCAAATTTCTTTGCTCTTATTGCTGCACATATCCTCAGTCATTCTGAAAGTTATCTCATTACTTAACATCTGGAAACACATATCTGAGTAATGCTTTAGTTAGCAGTCCAATATCTTTTGATATTTTAACTAAAAATTTTTGATTAATGGATTAGTTTGTTAAATATTTAATTTCATCATAGAGAAATAATCAGAATAAGCTATTGTTTTAACTTCATATTTGAACTCATGTTGATGCTTTCTTGCATTCCTTGTCTTGTGGAAACTTACAGTAGTTCTATGAGCTCTCAACAATATTAATACTTTATATCTCAATCCCTTTATATTAAATTTTAAGAATCATAGGGAGGGAAAGCCACTGCATTTTTAAAAGCAATGCAAATTAATATGGATTATGAAATAATGTTTGCATGATCAGACTCTGTAAAAATAGCTTAGACAATGCTTAGAAATAACTTGAATTATTTTGCCTATGAGAATCATCAAATATGTCAGCTCTGCTGTATAATTCCTTACTTTATAGTTCTATCTCATGTTGTTCAAGTTAATAATTTTGTAGGTCACTGTGTTATTTCATCAAGCTCTTTTAATTAATCAGCCAAGTGCCCTAAACACAGTTATGGGACACTCTGAAGACATAGATCATAACCAGCCTTATGTACTCTAAAGAAGACATTTAATTTCAATCTTTCAGAAGCCATAAAAGGATGTAGATTATGTCACTAGAAATGTTAGAACAAGTATTTGATTAGTTAATGATGCTATGGGGCCCTTCATATTTATTATGAAACTTCACACCATTGAAGATCAAGGTCAGTACTTTGATGCTCCAGCCTCCTACTCTCATTAGCCAAGGGATGAAGGGATTGTGCTCTCTATAGCAACACACAGCCAGTCCCAAAATCAGTGTGATGATTAATTCCTTTGACTGCTTTGACATCTCTTTTAACATTGCTCTGATATAAATAAATGCTACTGCAGTTAGGTATAAGTGGAAATATTACCTGATTCAGTGACATGGAAAATGAAATTGAATTATCCAAGAGCATTAATCATTAAGGCAGCTTAATACTGGAACTGTGTAATTGAATACATGTATTTTCCTGAAAGGATTTGAGGTGGTTAGATAGGAACTGAAGCCCAGGGGCAAACTTTTAATTCCTCTAAGAATTCAGATAATAGTTTAATCTGGAGTTCTCTAAACTTCTACCTTCAGTGGAGATCAGTGGCTACTGCATATATTTTGGAAAGGAGGAATAAAAATCCCCAAACTTCTTGTGTACTCTCCACATCTCCTGGACATTTCTTCGGGGCACACCTGAAGAGGTCATGGCCAAGTTCCTCAGATCTGAGAGAGTGATGTACACGTAACTGGACCCTAGCCTAGTCTTGCAACATATGACTAAAAAAGAACACAAATCTAGACAACCGTATTTTTTAAATACAATCTGCCATATCAAATTTTATTTCTAAAAGCTTGCATGTTTATTTAATGCTTATTTAAGGGGTTTATACATATATACATATGTGTATATACGGGTACATTTTTGTGTTTCTGCAAGAAACTGTTTCCAAGAATCTATAGTATCCATCAAATAAGCGAACAGGTAGTTAGTTTCCTGCTGTGTTTTTACAAGAGTTGCAGAAGTGAGAATTCTGGAGGGTGAAACAAATCTATCAGAGAAGCCAAACAGGTGTCTGTCAAAATAAATAGTTTGCCTGGTATGCAAGAGGAACATATTACAATATCAGTTATTGTAGATAATTAATCCTATTTGAGATGAACTCTTACATGTGATACGTTCTTAAAAATGCTTCTCCTTTTCTCTTCTCTCCCCTCAGTTGCCATGTATCGAGAACCATCTTTGCATGATATTGGAGAAACAGTGCCAAAGGCTGGGGTAACTCCAAGTAAAAGCACAAGTGCATCTGCAATAATGAATGGCGGCAAACCAGTTAACAAGAGCAAGACGACATAGCCAGATCCTCACAGGTGTTGTGACTTACTGAGTCCCGAGTACAGTTGAGCGATTTATCCTTGCCAGACTTCCTCTCGGCAGTGTCTGGGGAGCAGCTTGCGGCAAGTCACTGACTTGCCCGTTGCTGTTTCTGAACTGAGTTGTTGCAAGTGGATAAATCTCAACATGTAGCTCCACCCACAACAAGAAGACACCTGGACGAACCAGCTAAACTCAGACCATGGAATGCCCTACCAGATATTGGAATGCCTTTTTAATATCTTTTCTGTGACTGTGACACTTCATGTGAATGACATACTTCACAAGTACACTTGATACCTTGCCTGCTGACAATTGCCCATAATCCCTTTTTGAGTCCACTTTCAGCAAAATCCATGTGTTTAAGTTCTATTTTGTAGCACACAAATAATCAAGTAATTTCTAGTTAGATGCTGTAAACCTGTGCTATTATGGATTTCTCTTTTTCCCTTTTTTATAAGGCTGCTCGCTCCACTGTTTGTGACCTTTTGCAGGGATTGTGTTTCTCTATAACTTAAGTGTTGCCGGTGGCTTAGTTTTGAAAGCAATCAGGGAATCAGGAAGCCTTCAAAAACCTATTATTACGAATTATATCTATAAAGAATAGGATTGTTGTCTCTGGCTTACAATATTGATTAAATGTGAATACTCTTTAGTAAAAGATACTGTGCTTCTGAGGTTGGTATTATAGTGGAGGGAAGCGTGTCAAACACAACCAACGGGGAGTTTTATGAAACGTGTGTTTGGCATCCCCCTATAGTTTCTTTTTGTGTGTGTGTTTTATACATATCACAGGCTTACTGGTAATGGTAACATTTGCCTTGCCCAGCGAGCAAGACCCACTCATTTTTGGGAAAGTGGGTCCAAAGAATTTTGTAGGCCTTGTAGGCCTGAATTAAGGCTCATTTTTCATCTACTAAACCTTCATTGTTTGAAAAACAACCACCACCAATAAAAAAGAAATAAGTAAGACTAATCAGAATTGCGCTACCTAAATCCATTTCAAATATAATCCTTTCCTGTTTTTTAAGGAACTGAACTTAATGCCATTGTTATTTTTGGCTGAATTCCACACCTACTTAGCAAAGCATGGGCAAGGATGTTGTTGTGTTCTTTTTTGCAGCACCAATGCAAAGGGTAGTTACAAATTATAGTTTAATATTCCTGGTGTTTAAAAAAAATTTTAAAACTGGACATATTAAAAAACCTTATTTTTACTTTTAGCTAAGCATGCAAAGTCCGGTCCTATGTATTTCATTGATATCCCAGTATGTACCTCCACCCAGCTTCCGAGGATAACATGCCCACCAAATTGCTAGATTGAAGGTGCCTTGCCTTGATCTCTATATACTGTACTTTCTCCTACATAAATCTAGAAGAAATCAAAAACATTATAAAATTGAAGCCTTGGATCATATTACCAGAAACAGCATCAACCCTTCTGAGTTTGTCACTTGTGAACAATTAAGCCAATGTTGCGAGGGATGGAGCAGGGTGGAGCGGGCGTGGGGGGAGAAGATTTAGAGAATGCCACAGAGGTGCCACTGAAGTTTTTGCACGCTTAGTCACAGGCTTTCAGAAGGTTAAAAATATGAGCATTCTCTGTATGCTTAAGAAGGAATTTATTTCTCAGAAACGGCAGTAAAGATCAAACTGTATCTCAGTCTGGAAAACTGTGTGGCAATGCTCTCTTGGCCTCTTGCTGCTATCTTGGTATTTAAAGACAAAGAGGAAACCATCTATTTGGGTTTTAGCACTGTATTTCTGGCAATTTGTTTTATCACATCTTTGTGCTGAAGTCCCTAAGAGAGGCTGCTGGTTATTTCAAACTCCCTGTCTGCTCAGCTGAACAACTGATTCAGTCTGAATGAACTCTTCATATAGTTTTCAATCGTGTTCTGTTTTTATAAGGAACATTTAGTGTACTCTTCAAGGAGGCTACTGTAAAGCTGCTAAATTCTAGATAAACTCTTTTTTTTGTGTAGGTCAGACTTCCTTTTCTATATGTGCTATGAGAACAGCAAGCTAATGCTCGATGTTGGGTCTTTCTAGGGAGGGAGTGAGTTAAGCATGAAGCCCTCTATCCATGAAGAGAGAAAAAGAAACAAAAACAAACAAAAAACAAACCTAGTCTAAAACTGTGATAAAAACACAAAGAAACTTTGACTTAGTCTGTGCCCTTGTCTGCTAGCACTAAATACATGTGTGTGGGGAAAACACTTTGTTATAAACTTCAGTGTGTCCTTCCCATCCCTGAGAAAACAAAACAAAACAAAACCAAAGCAACTCACACGGTAAGCTGGGGGCTTGCTCTGCATTTGGAGGACTCATGAGAGGCAGCAGCCTTGATGCTGTACTAGCGGCTGGGTCCCAGGGGCGGCCCCAGGCCTTCTACAATTATAAGAGGAGAACTTCACAGTGTTTCAAGTAAGACAGTACAGCTGAAGGCTACATTCTCTCTCATCTGATTCATGAGGAGCAAATACATGAGTTCCTGTCCCATCCAGCTGTCTTTTTACTCACCCAATGTAAGAGCTTGAGGAGAGACAGGGCTGGAGACCTGGCTGAACCATGCGAGGAGGTTCTGGTTCATGGCCTGATCCTATATAAGTATTATTTTCAACATTAACTTTTTGATCCTGAGCAACTATGACTTGTGAACCAGTTTGGGAGGCTATAATTAAGGCCAGATTTAATTTCTGTAAGTAGTTAGTGCATACTGGAAATACAGCATTTTTTTCAATTATTGTTTTCTGGTTTTGTTGCTCTGGGCTAAATTCATATGTATGTTTAATCCAATGAATAGGTGTCCTAAATTTTTTTTCTATGTTCTGTCTAAACATAACAAAGGTGTCTTTGTGCTTTGTTTCTTCCCTTTAATTTTGTCTTGTCTCATCTGTTGCATGGAAAGAGGATGGCAAGGATGAACTGCATGTTGTAGGTTGTGTCTGTCAAAGAACTGTTGGTCAGTATTACTAAATTTACATACATATATGCAAAGAGTTTGTCTGCATTGTACAGTTTGTTTATTCTTATTTGTTGTATACACAGATTCAACACAATGAATAAAACATTTATATGAAGGCATATCAGAAACAAACAAAAAAAGTTTATGTAAGAAGTAGACTGTGCAAAACATCATTGCACTGGCCACAGGATGGTACAACTTCATGTAAATAGGTTGGCAAACTCAGTTCTCCCCCTTTACCATGCCAAAGAAAAAATTAATTCCTTAATATAATACCTCTCTTGCTGTTCTCTAGGATGAGACTTCACCATTTCCTTCCCTCTAAAATTAATTTTGCTTTTAAATGAAAGCTGTTTTCAACTGTCTGTTACTACTGAAGTACTGTATAGTAAATCTGATGGAATCAATTTGTATTTAGAGACTGGGGTTTTTGTACTTACATGTGCAGCTGTCTGTGAATCTGCAGCGTTCCAGATCTTTTGCATGCTTGCTTTGTATTTTGTTCTTCTGGGTTTCCTCTAATCTCTGAGAGACTGTTTGCACAGCAATCTAACCTCATCTTACCATTTTATATGTTAACACTGCACATAGTTATGATCTCTTTCCTCTTCTTTTTTTTTAAATCTGTATTTCAGCTACAATTCTGTTTGGCAAAATCAGTCACATCTGCACAGTTTTAGAAATCCAGTTTTAAGTAGATATGAACTACTTCAACAAAGCACCATTTTGTTGTACTTCAAAAATTTTAGAAATACACGGAATCCTTATGAGATTGCTCACATGATAGACCCTATAGAAGGGGCTCTAGCCCCTTTTAAGTGTTTTGTGGTTCACACAACACAGCCTTTGCTTAATTTGCTGGGAGGTTTTAGCCATTCTCAAATGTTTTTTTAATATACTGTCGTTTTCATAAACTTTAACTGGTGTAGTCAGATTGGTTCTTTATAAACCTCTCCCATTCCCTCCCTTCCCCCATAAAGTAAAGCTATTCACTTTGACTATGATATATACCTGAAAAAATACTAAGAACTCTGGCTTTATATATATATATAGGGAAAATTTTTTTCTTGATTTAAAACTAGTTTAAGCAGTGAGGTATGAAGTCAGGCAGTTTGGTCCATGCAATAAAAGTGTGTCATGCTGATCCTTATGTTTATTGGTATAAAGAAGAAATTATTCAGCTCCATTCAAATGCGAATGCAAGTCAAATTAGACTAAATTAGAAGGTTCTCTTTCTTTTAAATGACCCTTCAGATAAATTCATGTTCTGTGCAAGCATTCTAAAATGTTTAATAACAGGAGGTTTTTTTGGTGATGACTAATGCAAACGCTATTACTTATTTTTAAAGATGTAATAAAATTTTTGTTCTATTACCTAGTCACAGAAATATTCAACTTAGCTTTCTTCATTCCAGTATCACGTAGCTGTATCATTTAGCTACAAAGTGAGATATCATTCATCAAAGAAGCAAGGGCAAAGCATCAGAAGAATGAGAGTGGGTACATGATTAAATGTTCATCTACATGTTCCTAAAAGAGAGGATGACCACTGAAAAAAAAAAGGATGACAAGCAGGTTAATAATTTATAGAAGAAAATCAGAGGTGTTTTATAGCTGATATTACAGATCTGTTATATACAACAGGCATAATCCTGCAAGTCTATTATAGAAGCATTCAGCACGCTTCTGGATTGTGTTCTTTCTCTCATAAGAAAGCAAGGCTGTAGTATCTTTTTGTTTATAAGGTTTATCAATTTAATCAGTACAAAATCCCCATTTATCCAATTTGGGTTTGCCTTTTGCCACAGGCCTGGGAGCAAGTTTTTACAGTCACTAGCTATAAAGAATCAAGCAGTAAGTTTCACTTCCTTACACCTCTTCCTGCTTTTACAGTTTCTGTATCTGGAAGTCCCATCATAGGGAATGAGGTGTAAAATAACAATTTGTTACTACAGCTATTATAGTCACATGTGGAATAATAATCTTATTCCTTCCAGTCTCATTTTTCTAGTGAAGAATTCAGCCACAAAGCAGATCTGCTGGGTGTCAGACCACCAGTTACCTCAGCGTGAAGAGCAGGGGAAATGTTGGACCAACATTATAAGAAACAGAATAAAAATTGGGAAAAAATTGATGTGTACATTATATTTTTACTAGTCTTAGTTAATACTTTATGGTTTATAATAGCACCATTTTGTTTGATAATTGCATTTTAATGAAACACTGAGAGTAATTGTCATAGATATTCTAATTTTTTTCCATATGTAACTTAAAAAAGAACTTGGATAACACTTTTTGAAATGCTATGGCTGTGTATCCATCCAGTAGTCAAAATGTTGGAGTTCATTATTTTTCTTAAAAAGAAAATCAAACTAGAAATAAGAATTACCTTACACTCTTTAAGTATATAAATTTAAAATTAAAGCAAATTACAAAGTAAAATGCATCAAATACGACACTGCAACCATCTAAAGAATTGCTCTTTTATATATGAATGAGTACCTGAAATACTACAGCTGATCTGCAGTATGCATAAATCTGCTTATGATGCCATGAAACAAGTCAAGAGCATCTACTGATGCCAGATAAGAGTTTTGATGATCTACTATTTTCTAATTACAGTACTAAATACAAATGGAAGGAAATAAAGGAAAACTTTGTATCCGTTGCTGTTTACACTCTGAGTCAGCAGACGAATGTATATGCAAAAACCCCACTGATTATAAGATGATTCAGGTCAGCAGTATTCATAAATATAAATAAAAGCAACAATCTGTGCTCTCCAGACACTATGGTTGGCAAAATGCATATATGCCAAAACTTAAGAAAATATTTCTTCTGAGTTCCATGGAGGTTAAGGGTTCTAAGTATAAAATATAAACTAAAATTTCGAGATGAATTTTACTTTGAAGATGCTTTATACTGTATCACTATATTTTAGAACTCTGCCTGATATTTTGGGTATCTAATAAGAGAGCAACTAGCAGCTTCGGGATGTATGTCTCATTATTTATCTACATAACATATATAAGGTGAATGTTTGGTGATTATACTCCCTGAGAACATGGGTTTCACAGGCTTCATGTTTAGAAAGAAAGAATATGGGCTAACTAAAAAAAAAAAAAAGTGGTAAGTTAAAGAGAAAGCTACATGAGAAGGGGGAATAATAAAGCATTTAAATAAATTATTTTGAAATTTTGCATTCTATTACATGTTCTGTACCATTGTATTTTCCAATTTCAAAACTGTCCTTTCTAAAAGAAAACTAATTTCTAGACTAATAATGGAAATACATTTTTTGGTTGTTACGTAGTTCTGTTATTTCTGAATCATGTACCTCTTCAAAAATCAGGACCTTGGCACCTAAACCCCAGTGTTAAAATTTGATATCTAAAATAATTATTTTTCAGCCATTTAATCAATTTTTCTCTCAATCGTGGTTTCACAAAATGTAAACACTTTTGAAACGAAAATGTATATTTCTTTTTTTTGCTCTAAAAAATTCAAGGGCTGCCAAATCTACATGTACAAAAAAAATAAAAGACTCATATGTAAATAAGTTAGGGAAGTCCCAATAGTTGTGCATCGTTCATAACTCAATGTGAATTTCACACTGAGCAGCATTTCACCATTGGAAAATAAAAATAAAATTTTTGTTCATACCACTGCTTTGTTTGTATTTACTGTATTAAAACTTTACTTTGTTGACCTTATCTGAACATCTTTGGCTAAGACCAAGCGACTGCATAGCATAGATGATTTTTCAAGTCAGTTGACCTTCAGGTTTCCCACTTCTATAAAAGCAGTTAAATTCAGTGAATACCATGTGTGACAGTGCAATCTGTTCTGAACAGTGATTTCTAATAGCAGACAGAATTTTTATCCTAAAAGTTATTAATATAACAAATTTTCATTTACTTTACTTCTAAGAGGCAATTGGACCTACATAGAACAGTATGATAGAAGTACATATGTGTTGCAGAATACATATTCAAAATAGGCAATCATACATATATTATCTTTGTTAGTTTCATTCCTTATGATCCTATAGGTTATGTATTTGAAAGCATTGTAGTATGTAAATTAGATAACCAACTTACTGACACATTAACCACAGAAATGAAGAAGTTCTCTGGTGGAAAAGAGTCTGTTCAAATGTTTTGGGTCTTCAGTTTATGGCTGTTATGTCATGTCATGGACCTCAGTTAGACAATTATTTGACCAAATTAAAAAAAAAAAAAACCAACTCATATTTTTATAGGTTTCTTTACAGCTTCTCTCAATTTATGAGCTGATGCATAATCAGAATTGTTAGAAACAAAAAAGGGTTAAATAATATATTTTTCCAACACCATAAAATTAGTCAAACTAGTTATTTGACAAATATTCAGCTAGTGCTACTCTCCCACAGGGGTATTGTTGCATACTGATAAGGAGAGGTGATGACCAAATAAAGCATGTTAAAAAAAGGCTTTCTTATACCTTTTCCAAGTGTTGCTTAAAGAAATAGGCATTATAGCTATAATCTCAGTTTCACTGAATTTACAAAAACTCTGGAGAAGTTCCTTAGCATGAGTATTTTATGACTTCACCTTCTAGAGCTGGGGCTGTTCTGCTCCCTTTTTTAGTTTTTTGATGCATTTCCTTAAGGAACAGGTCCTCAAATGTGTTTTAAGGTATTTACAACCATGTACGTATACATACTTGCACACGCACGCCCACACACTGAGCACTTCTAAAATTAAATGTTCTAGCAGCCTAAAGAAAAACAAACAAAAAACCCTCAGTCTTTGACATCCTTCATTAAGGGTATTCTCTCCCCAGCCAGATTTCGCAAGCATTTCCATTCCATCCTTCCCAGCATTCACAGTTTCCACAGCTACAAACACCGTTGCCTAGAATAGAATGAATAAAGGGCAATTATCATAATTGAAATGTACTACATTAAAATGTGCTTTATGGGAAGTAAAAAGCCATGGTAAAGTAGTTGCATTATTCCTTTATTGTTCCCCTACCCCCTTTTTTTTGACTTTGGAAGGAAGCAATTAGTGTACCATTGCATTAAGAAGCCACCCCAATCCTACACTTACAAAGCATTAATAGCATTTTCCCAATAATTCCATCAGTCATATTGCAAATACTGTAATTGTGTATCAGCCATATTGCAAGTGTTGTAACCGCGTATTCTGCAATGTAATTGTGTACATCAGTGCTTGTACCCAACTAGTGAGGGTCAGCGTTCACACTGTGCCTTCAGGGGCAAGGTAAAACAAGATTACTTTATTATGCAGAAAGAAAAAGTCATTAAAAGTTACAAACACAATAAGACCATCACTTTGAACATGAAAAACTTTACATCTAAATTCTCAGAAGAGGTATACAAATAAATCATATCTCAAACTCTCTATTAAGTGAAAAATGAGTCGGTCCTATTTTACAGCAGAGAAACATTAAGTACTGACACCCATCTATTCATTTTATTTAAGTATTTTTATTACTTGGATGCTCAATTTGAGACACCTATTGCCTGGGTTTCCAGTGTGACCTCCTTTTCCTATTGGCTTTATGAAGATACATGGACAGCCATTACAGCTGAAGATAAGGCTCTTGTTGCTGCTATATTGGCTGCTTGCCTCCAGGAAAGGACGCTCGCTAATAGGGCTAGCTGGAAGACACAATTTAATAGTATCAGCCCTCTTGCTCTCACTCCAATTGACTTTCAGATTTCTCCCACATCTAATAATTGCCAGCAAAGATTTTCTAAAATTAAGGTTTCTAACAGGAAGCAGCAAATGAGTTAATTTAGCAACTGCCTGGTTGCTTCTTGTCACTATGTTTATCGCAAGGGTTCGTTGACACCCTGACCATTTCTATCTGCACCTGAGACCTGAACTTGCAGACAATGTTAAGGTGAAGCTGCGTTAATCATTAATTTAACCCTTAGTCATCACATTGTAAGGAAAGCTATCGTGTATTTCAGGTTCCCACCGACAATTGTCTGATTGCCAGGAAGGGCTGTTAACCACACAACTATGCTTCTAACCCACCAAACATCATCAGACAAGTGAATTTTTTCTGTGACTAAAACGTATTTACACAGAATGTCAAGTAAAAGAATAAAGGCTAAGGAAACCTCATGATCACAATGCTGACACTCTGTCCTTTGCCAAAAAACCAGTAACTTGTAGTCTGTTACAGTGAGAATTGTTGATGGATTTCATAGCTGGCTTATTTATTTAAATTCATACTCAGTCTTTCAACTGTTGTCTTGAAACCTTAAGTTGATTATCACACTGCATGAAGAAACAATTATAGCAGATTTGAATAACCAGCAAATGCACTTCCTCTGTCAGTGGGGAAAGAAGAAGCTAAGCTTTGTCTAACATAATTCCGATCAACACAGTTTGTTTCCTGAAGCTATTAAATGTTAGCCTGTACTGCACCTGTGCAAATGAGACCGTCATGTTTGTCACAGTCTCTGTCATCGCATTCACAGAAATCGCCTGAAATGTACCATTCCTGGGGTGAACAGATGCACTTTCCACAGTGGCAGGAACCTGAAATCACAAAAATTATTACTTGCAGTCAAAGAGTGCTGGCATTTTCAGACTAGAAAACAACAACCCGAGACACACACGTGCACACACATGCACATGTCCATATGCACAAAATTGCTGCCTAAGAGGCTATTATATAAAAGAAAATAATCAAGCTAAAAGCCTTTTGAATAAAAGGATTCTTTTGGCATGAGCTAGTGTATGGTGAGATATTACTACTAATGCTTCGATTCTGCTATTTCACTTAATCAGGACTCACATTTTCAAGCTTTCTTTTGGTTTCAGAGACCTACAATCAGGGCTTCTCTTCTCTTCCCAGTAACTGTTCTTTTTTTTTTTT